>JALCCG010000255.1:0-30721 GCA_023212695.1 Sporisorium sorghi | reverse complement strand
GGCCTGTCCGCCGCCCGTCGAGCCCAAGACGGCGTATGGTCCGTATTCCTCTGGACTAGCGTGGCGGACCGCGCAGCAAGCGGCGATGAAACGTTTGGAAGCACCGTCCTCGTCGCCCGGAGAGTCTCCTCCGCGGTCACCGCACACGCCAAGCCCTGCGAGCGCCTCGCCCTCGCCGCCTCTGGCGCGACAACGGCCGAGTTTCAGCAGTATGGCGAGCTCCAGCTCCTCGAGCGCCCACGCAACCAGCAGACGGCCCTCAGTGGCTCCCTCCTTCCGGTCCTACCGCAGCGGCTCGACGGATTCAGCGTACTTTGCGTCTGCCGCTCCGCTTGCTGCGTCGACAGCACCCATGGGTCTGGCGGGAATGGCGAATCCCCCGCCGACATCGTCCGCGGGCGCATCGGGTTTTGCGTATGCGCAGCACTCGAGCACCCTCGACCCTGTACGGGAGCGCAGCGGGACGCCGTCGTCGGTGCGTGCGGTGCCGGCGATAGCATCTCCGAAAGCGCGGGTTACGCAGCTTGACGCGGGTGTCAGCGTGCACGACACGAGCGATACAGCTTCCGTTGCGAGCAGCACTCGACGATGGAGGTACTCGTCGCGCGGCGCCGCTCCGGAGGCCAGTTCGACGAGGTCGTCGGTCGACCAGCATGCGCATCAGGGGGAAAGCGTGTATGTGCACACGCATGAGAAGGCGGCACCCCTCGCATCGACGGGCTCGGGTTTGGCCGGCGCAGAGAACGGCAGCGCTCGACGTGGACTGTTTGTTACGAATGCAGAGGACCTGCCCAGCATCCCGGCTAAGGCGTCTTCGAGTGCACGCGAGCACGCGAATGCGCTTGTGGGTGCATCGTCGTCCTCCCGCAAGCCGAGGGATAAGCGTGCTGGGAGGGAGAGGTCTAGTAAAGCCTCGGCTTCGGCTTCGCAGAGTCGACCAGACGCTGCTGCGGTTTTGGGGCAATCCAGCAGCAGGAGGAATGGGCGCAGCGCTGCGACCCGACCGTTGCCCGTTGCACCCGCTCCACCCGGCACAGCCGCTCTTCCACCACCACCACAAGATCCCATCCAGGACCTTCAGCCGCCGTCTGCACCCGCACTCGCTCCTGCACCAGCCTCGCCCAGGCAGACGACTCTGCTCGATCCAGCCAGCGTACTCACCAACGAAGATCTCATGTACGGCGAAGACATGGAGCTCGACCTGCCTCCAAGCTACTTTGAGGCTGTCTATGGCGGTGAAGAGGAAGAAGACGACGGGTGACATTCTGCGCGATGTCACAGAATCGACAACTACAGCCACAAACACCTGTCGCAAGCGTTGCGAGTCTCTTTCCGAGAACCTTCCGTTGCGATGCGAAACACGCTCATTCACAGACAGCGACACAGGCGAAAAGGAAGAAGAAAAAGAGTCACGGAAACTGTATGCGTATGTATTGTACACGTCTCGAGCTGTTACAACGAACAGCATTCACCGATTATAAGAATGTCCAAACAAAACCCTAGAAAGAAAGCAACGAGCCCAGATCACTGCTGAGCCGCCGACGTCGAAGCCGCGGGCGATGGCTGAGCCAACAGCGTCGAGATGTGCTTGTAAAAGTCGACATGGCTGGCGTTGGGGCCGTTGGCATAGACAAAGCTGGCGGCGACCTTGGCAGCAAAGGCAGAACGAGCATACGCCTCGGGAATGCGCTCGATGAGCGTGGCCAGACCCACCTTCTTGATCAGGGTGGGAGGGAACACCTGACCGAGAACAGCAGAGCGGAGCTGCTCGTTAGAGAAGAGGTCCGTCGCCTCGAGCTCCTCGGAGAGCTTGTTGAGCGTCGTGCTGAGCTCGGTCGAGATGGTGGATCGAGGCTTGCCCGTCTCGATGTTCTCACGCCAGATGGCCTCGAACTCGGCGCGCGCGTTGCGGCCAATGATGGTCTGGATGTCGCGAACGTACGAGAGGTAAAAGTTGGTCGGCTTGCCGTCCTTGAAGAGCATCGACTCGACGTACTCGGCATCTTCGAGCGAGAGACCGCAGAGCACCTCGAGCGACGACGACGTGACACCACCCTTGTTGGCCGAGGCATCCGGATAGAGAATGACGCCGCGCTTCTCGAGCTCGAGTCGCGCCTGCCTGGTGATAAACAGGTTTGCGCCCTCGACAATGTACTTGAAGTGCGGCTTGCCGTCCTGGTCAAAGAGCTGGTTGACGTTCGAGATGTTGATCGCCTCTGGACGACCGCCGCAGGGAACAAACAGGTCCGTCTTGAATCGCAAATGAGCCGAGTTTCGGAAGGCAACACCGTCAGGGACGACCTCGCCCGTGGGAAGCTTGACGTCGTTCTGCTCGACCAGCACGCGGTACCCGTTCGAGCTAAGCTTGGACGCGTCAAACTCGGAGATCATCTTCCTCGCCTTGGCCAAGCGCACCAGCTCCTGCCTGTTGAGGCCGACAGGGTCGTAGATGACACCGCTGCCGTCGATGATGGCGACGGTCTTGTCGACCGACAGAAGGATCTCGTTGGAGCCAAGATCTCCATCGGGACCACCTGTCTGGACCTTGGTGACCTCCTGCTCCTTGAGGCCAAGCATCCTGTAAATGCCGATGATGTACTGACGCACCGAGAGCGAAGTCATGCCCCAGACGTCGTGCGGCACACCGCCCAGAGTGGCGGCGGTCTTGCCGGTGGTGAACGACTTCCACCAAGGAGCGCCACGAGCGCGAGCGTGCTCGGCGGCAAAGTCCATGAGATCAGCGGTGCCCTCGTCGGGACCGAGGAAGAGGATCTCCTCCTTGCCGAGAAGGTCGACAATCTCCTCCTTGACACCGGGAGTCTGCCCCTTGATGAGCAGGTCGAGGATGGCGTCGACGTACTTTTCGAAAGCGAGCTTGGGATTGGCGTCGAGCGTGGGCAGAATAGTACCCTTGGCACCACCTTCTGGGATCTCCTTGTTCTTGAGATGCTGTGTCGAGGCGAGAGCGTAGTTCTCGTCAAACAGGGTTCGCTGGTTGATCGAGTAGTTTTCGCGGTTCCTGGAACGGACGATTCGGATGCCACCTCGGGCGACATCGCGGAAACGGACGTGGAAGCCACGGAACTCGGCGCCGACGACAAAGATGATGCCGTACGGCTTGACTGGGTATTCGACCTCGGGCAAGAACCCGGGGTCGAGACGGAAGGAGAGGGCGACCTTGGTAGGCGTGTAGAAGTTGGTTTTCAGGACGGCCTTGTTGAAGAAGAGGAAGGCCTCGAGGACCTGACGCTCGTGCGAGTTGTTGGCGGCCTTGCGGATGCGGTCGTACATCTCGTTGTCGTCGAGCACCTCCTCCTTGACGAGACGCTGGTAGGAGAGGGTGGGGACGAGCTCCTGGTCGTCAGCACCGCCAGGGTAGTGGATGTTGGCAAAGTGGACATAGAGGAGACGGATGAGGGTGGGGTGGTTCTCGATGACTTCCTGAATCGACTGTCGGGTGAACGTCTCTTCACGGAAGCGCAGCTTGATCTCGTTGAGGATGGCAGCCTGCTGCGAGTCGTTCTCGTTGAGCACGTTGCGCAACGCCTGGTACGCCTGGCCGAGACGGTTGCAGAAGTGCTGAGCAAAGAGCCAGCCGACGTAGGCGTAGGTGGCCTCCTGGACGGCGTGGGTGTTTTCGGCAAGGGCGGGCTGGAAGAAGGGGTTGTCAGGCAGCACGTAGATGAGCGAGGCCTCCTTCATGACCTGGTGGATCGAGTGCTCGATGGGTGGGCTGTTGGAGGCCGGGAGCGGGTTGAGGTAGATCGAGATGATGGTGACGTTGTTGGAGAACTGCTCGACATACTTGCGGGACGAGAAGAGGCCGTAGAAATGGTAGAGGTCCGAGAGGGCGCTGAAGAAGCTGTTGGTGGTTCCCATGCGGTATCCAATGACGATCCTGCGCTCTCGGCTGCCCTCGACCTCGAACATCTCGATGACGGGGCCCTGTCGGCGGAGGACCTCGTCCATGATGCTCTGGTAGATGTCGAGCGTGTTGTCGCTGGCCTTGGTGAGGAAGGTCTTGTCCGAGACGGCGCGGATGTCGGCGTAGGCGGGCGAGTCGGGAGCGGGACGAGGCTCGACAAAGTTGCACTTTGCCAAAAAGTAGCATCGAAGCTGCTGCTGCGACTGGGCCGAGACGGAACCAGCGGAGCGGTAGGTCTCGAGACGGTAGGCCTTGTCGACGGAGGACTTGTCGAGGTAGTTTGCATCGATGCGGCGTTCCCACTGAGGGCCCTGTGCCTGCGATTTGCCGGCCTGGGACGAGTGGATGAAGACGGCGCCGTTTTGGGATTCCTTTTCCAAGTCGATTTCGAGGCTGTTGGAGTGCTTGGTGTAGGCCATGATCTTGGCGCCAAAGAGGGCGAGAACGTGATCGGCGACGGTCTCTACGCTCTCGAGAGCAAAGTAGGTGTCGTCGATTCCGAGGTTTCTTTGATGGAGAAAGGAACGGTGGTGCGAATAAGAAGGTCAGCGGATCTGAGCGAGTGTCATTTCGAGCGGTGCAGAGATGGAGAGGATGCGTGTACTCACTGGTAGAACCAGTCGACCTCGGCGGTGACGAGATCAGGAGGAATAAAGCCTTTGCTCGAGAGGAGCTGCTTGACCTGGGCAGCCTGGTCAGCTTTGCCCTCAAAGACGGTGTCGGTGTAGCCGGCATTGTTGGCGATGACGTGGTCGGTGGGGGTGTGCGAGCCGCTCCTGGGCGTGGAGGCGGCTGCGCTGAGGAGGGCCGACTTGACCTTGGAGACGTCGTCCAAGGACGAGGAAGAGGGCTGGTCTATCGAGGGAGCCATGGTGTTAAATGGGGAAAGAAGCCTCGCGACGAGGTGTTGTTGGAGTGTTTGCGATCAAAACGAGCAGAGTGCAAGGATCGAGCCGAGTCTATCAGCACCGAACGCGGAGGGAGATGAGATGAGGGAAAGAGAGGGAAAAGAGTGATATATGCTTGGGAGTGTGTGTGTGAGCAAAGGGTGGATCGACGTTCGATGTGATGGTGCATTTATATACAGCTGAAGTCACGTCAAAAGCACGACAACCAAGCCACCATCGAGCTCCGTCTCGGGCCAGCTTGTTGTGGAGCAGTGGCAGTGGCAGTGGCAGGTACAGGAGCACTCGTGACTGGGCAGCAGCAGCAACACTCAAAAAGACCGAAGAGGTGTGGGCTACGGCATCTGACGCTTTCGGCCAGAGGTGCTAGACTTGATCATGTGTTCACGGCCATTCGCTCCAGGCCTTTGCTCATTTGCTCATTCCTAGGCTATCAATCACACCACCACACGGCTTTGTGTGTGTGTAACTTTCATTGAAGTGCCGGCAGCAAAAGGCCCCAGAAGCAACATCATCTGACACGAATTTCTTTGTCGCGCTGCTGTCCTTGTGCTTCGTGCTTTGTGCCCGTGCTCGTTCGGGACTTTTTTTTTTTTTTGGCAAAAAGTGACACTTGAACACGCAGTCAACCCTCCACCCACGATTTTTTTTCTATTTTTTTTCTATTTTTTTTTATTTTTTATGACCCTCGATGGCCCCTGCCCCTTTTTCCGTCTCTCGTGTCGAAGCGCTCTCTCGCTCTCGAGGCTTGTACGCGCTCTGATGACTGGCATTTCCCGAACAGCTTTGTCCGGCATGTCGCACTTTGCTCGCTGGCCACCGTTTGCTACGATTCAGTGCAGAACAGAAAGACACGCTCTAGTCATTTGCGTCGCCGGAATCGCTTGCGGGGCTGTGTTGTGTGTTCATGTCGAGTCGGCGCCTGGATGCTTGTTGCCGTGGTGCCACTTGACCAGAACGCCCCACACCTTTTCTCCGGCAAGTGAGTGAGATGGACACGAGACCCTACAGCTCGTTCCCGAACCCCCCTTGGCCCAAAACTCGACGAAATTCTTTTTTTTTTTTTTTTTTTTGGAGAAATTGCTCGACTGTGCTGTGCTCTTGGCTTTCGATTTCGCCGGCGTGGACCCTGACGGTGGCAGCCATTCGTGGTGGTGTTGTGACCGTTAAACGCGAAGAGCTGTGCTCCCTCTACGAGACGCCTCTCTTCTTCCGCCAACCCGATCGGAAGAGGTGAGCCCGATGTCGTTTGCCTCGAAGCTCAACAGACCGGAAGCGGGATTGACGCTGCGAAAGAAGGAGACGCAGCTCATCAGATTCAGCATGCTTGGCACGCAAAAACGTGCGTTGTTGGGTCATAGCTGGCAAAAGCAGCACGTTCACATCGACGCAAAGAGCATATTGGAATGGCGATAGCATCGTTCGAATGCATCGAATGTAGCGTCGTGTGTGCTAAGCCAAGCCACCATTCGTTCACCCTTGCGCCTTTTTGGTCCGATCGGGAGCAAACTTGCGTTCAACTAGCGGGCGCGCACTTGCCGATTTCGTCATTTTTGATTTCGCAACGAACGGTCAACAACCGCAGCGTCAGGATGACTCGTTTCTGGCCACGTCGGCCCTTCTTCGGGGTGAGATAAGGTCGCGAGAACAATACAAGACGCAATCAACTCGGTTTGTGCAAGACAGTGGGTGGTGTATGTACAGTATCAGCTGTCTGACGACGTTACGGTCTTGTGACCAGAAAGTAGAAGAAAAGGCAGCTGACCGGGAAGCCACTTTGACTCTCACAGACTGCGATTCTGCCGGGTTTTGGCTGGCTCAGGCACCCAATCCGAAAAACTCGAAATGATCGACAAAATCCAAATCCCCAACCCTCCCGGAGCTGGCCTCTCAAACAGAGATAGCAAAGTTAAGACTGAGCTTCCTCTGTTCAGCTCTGACAAGCCAGTGGCAGGCGCGGCAGGGGCTGCAGAGCTTGTACGACTCTTCCTGGAGCATTGCTGGCACGATCACCTTGCCCCACCTCCGGATAAGCGTAAATATGATGTGTCAACGTTCCCATCTCGATCGTCGTTTCTGATCAACGTCGGCATCTGGCAGCTTGCATGCTCAGTTATCGCACAGCTGTCTTGATGGTCACCGCCATGCTCAGCCCAACTATGCGACCCTGACCTTGAATCGGCAGCATCTGTCTCTCTCATGGGATCGAGTCATTCGATCTTGCTTACGTTGACGGGCCGGTGCCAAGGGAGCTCTAAGAAAGCTGCTTGGCTGATTGCTCGAGGCTGCGAGCGCTGACAACCGTCCTGTCAGGAAGATGAGCTGCAGATGCATCCAGGGAACCTGTTGTGACAAGAAGCAGCTCGGCCAAGTCGGCTGCTCGTCTTCCAAGCGGCCGTCTTGTCCGGGGTAATTCCACGAGGTCGAGTCCCCGCACTTTGTTCCAATGCCGCTCTACACCATCATTCGACCCCGGACAGACATTCCAACCTGTCGCTTTCCGACGAGGTGGAACACTAGCCCGTCGTCACACTTTGTTACGAAAGCATGGACATACAATGGTCGGTTCACCAGATTCTTCCGTCGCTTCGAGAGCAGGAATCGCTAGCTATCCTTTGCCCCAGACAGTCGTTCAGGCTATGCCGCTCGGCGCAAATTGGCATCTTGGATGGCTGGCTCCGCCACCTTGACTGTCGCAGGCTCGGTCATCGACCCGACTTGACGGCACTGCACTTCCGACGCTTGCAAGTGCATCGACGGCCGTGAGTGTGATTGGCATTTTGGTCACCACCTTTTTTTTTGCGACGCATTCTTCTTGCAACCCGAAAAGCAATCTCGAATCGACTCTGTCATTCGCCTGCCTGATCAGCATCGATCAACGGACGTTGAATCCTGACCACAAGCAAGGACATCCAACGCTAGTTATCTCGATAGGATCTCCCGATCTCCCGATCTTTGCAACGGCGTTCAAGCGCGATTCATTTTTCACAAACCAAGCTCGAACCATGCAGAGCAGGAAAACTCTTAGTCGCCGTGACCACATCGACAGCGCTGGCGGCGTGCAGCTGTCGCTGGCTAAATTAAGAAACGTCGAGCCCTCCTTTCAACGACAGCCGAGTTGGCCCCTGCCGATGTTGAGGCAGGCCCGCACATGCCAATCACGACGGTGCGATGAGCTGGCCTTTGGACGACCGCTCGATGCGATACGAGGACTCGCAGTGGCATTTTGATGCGGGATCTTGCGCCAATCTACAGCTTGTCCAATGTGGGGGACAGCCAAAAGCAAATGCAATGCACCCCGGCGGGCAGTCGAGTGTCGGCGTACAATCAAGATGCAGGTCTGCTTTTCAATGCAACGACGATCAAGCCAGCAGCTGAATGTCACCGGTTTGATCAGACGACTGCCTCGGAGCCCAATGCCAACGACCTCTTAGGACGCTGGCTAAGCGAGAACAGCCGAGCTGGAGCCTCGAGACGGAACAAGATTTTTCATACCTCTCTCGTCAACGACAGGTCGCCGTTTCTCCTTTCTCTCGAAGTGATTCGCGAGCCTCGTCAACGTTGCCGAACCACCTTTGGGCCGCTGGCCTGCCCCGTTCCTCTGCAATCTCCTTGACGGCCTAGCTCTGGCGACACTCTTGATTCTGGCTGGTCCAGCTCTGCACCTTCTTTCAAGACCATACGCTCGCTCGTTCATACGTTCTGAGTCTGCATCAACATCTATCGCTCGCTCTACACCACACCGTACCAACGATCCCAGCGCAACGCAGCAGCAGCACTCCTTCACCGCTTCAGCCCGTCTACCATCTGTTTGCTGGCCAGCAGAACTTCTCAAACACCTCCACCCCGCCACTCTCTTCACCGCCCCTTCCTCACCTCCGGCCCAACATGCAACCTCTTCTTAGCGCCAAAGCCCCCCTGCACCGGCGGCAAGTCAACCCCGCAGCCTTCTCTGGCGTAACCGACCAGATCTCCAACATCGGCACTTCGGCGGGGCACAAAGCGGCGCACGCCACGGCCGGTCTGACGCGGACGCAGGTCTTCATGGTAGTGGTGATGTGCATCATCGGGCTGGTGCTGGGCGTCGCGGCGCTGTGGTGGGTGTGCTCGCTGTCGAGGCGGCGGAAGCGGGCTCGAGAGATGCAGGAGCGGTCGACGCGATTAACGACAGAGATGGTGTACGTGCCGAGTAGTGGGGGTGGGGAGAGGAACGCGGGCAAGTATGGGAAGGACGGCTGGGGCGAGAGCAGTGTCGCGCTCAACGAGGGCTTTGTTGCCGGGGCTAAGGGAAGGGATGACTGGGAGCAGGGGAAGATGCAGCACGGCCATCTGGATATGCCGAGGACTCTGCAGCAGACGTATCGGTTCTAGGTGACGCCCGACTCGCTTTGTATGGACGAGCTCGAGACCTTTTCCGAAACGAGCACCGCTGTCTGTCTCTTCCGTTTCTCGTCTTGCTGCGCTATATGTCAGCAAACCACTGTATGTAAAGCTGTATTCTAGTCCCCTTCGTTCTTCGATCACAGTCGTTGTTTGTATCACTCTGATTCGTGCGCTTTTGGACCGAGAGACACTTTTCTCGCAGACCAGACGAAGTTGGCTGAGTCGACAGACCGGGCCGTGGTCGTCTGCTCTTCTTCTGCCACTCAGACAGCATTCACTCGGCACATCAAGCCCTCGCCTCAACAAGGATCCCATCAACGCACCGCTCTTGCCCGACGCGCATCTGCTGATTCGTCTTCACTCACACCACCGCAGCATCACCCACTCACACCAACTCCTCACCGCCTCTCATTCTCGCTTCTGAACCACAGATCAGAAATGTCAAATCTCGTCTTACGACTAACGTCACATCTCGGCGATCAAGGCCTGCAGCTCGTCCTCCTTCATGATGCCAAACTGGCCCGATTGGCGGCCGTCCTTGGCGGTCCTCGGCGTGACCGTGGCGAGCTGTACGTTGTTCTGGTCGAGCTTCTCCTCCATGACCTGCTTGAGTACGCGCAGGCACAGGATCTCGGCTTCTTTGAGTGTCATGTCCTGTTGTCGGAGCGATCGAGGAGCGGGAATGCAAGGAAACGGGGTCAGCGCTCAATCGAAGGTTGAGAGTGAGTGGGTTCGGGGGTTGTCGCACCTTGTTGTACTTGTCTTGCAGCTCGGTCTGGGCGCCTTCGGAGCCGCTTCCGATCGCTTTGGCGTCGTACCTCACAAACGTGCCCGATGGATCTGCGTGGTAGCTGTCGTTCCGAGTCCAAAGCAAAGCGTCAGTCTTCCCCGTTTCCACACCCAACTCCAACCTCTCAGCTCGTCAAACTCACAGCTGTGGACCCTTCTCATCGATGCCCGCGATCAACAACGCCACGCCGAACGGTCTGGACATCATAGCTTCGTCGCCCGCCGTCGACTCGCCGAAACGCAGTGCCAGATCGCACACCGCCTGCGTCACGGATTCGACCTTGATCTCCTCGTCGTACGTAAACGCGTGGTTCTGCGAGGTGACACGCGCGTGCTCGATCATGGTCCTTGCGTCGGCGGTAAGACCGCTCATGGCCGCACCGAGGTGCTGGTCAACCTCCATGATTTTCTCGATGGACGACGACTCGAGCAGCTTCGACTGCACGCGCTTCTCGACCCCGAGAACAACGCCTTCTTTCGTTGCGATCCCGACGGTCGCAGAACCAAGCTTGATCGCTTCTAGTGCGTACTCGACCTGGAACAGTCGGCCCTCTGGCGAGAATGTGTTGACACCGCGGTCTGTTGGAGGCAAATGCAAGGACAGCGATTGGGTCAGCAGATGCAAAGCGGATTCAAACAACGACGCAAAGACTCACCATACTCGGATCTTGTCAAGAACATCGTTGGCGAAGCGGAGGTGAATGTGCTGCGCGGCTAGCTGTGGTGTCGTCTGTAGCCCAGTAAGTGCTGCGCCTCCAAGCTGAAGATTGGCGAAAACGTTCTGTGTCAAGGGCGTGACTTGAAGAGTGGAATGAGCGCTGATGGTGTAGAGGTGAGAGCTGAGCAGTCAAGAAGAAGGGATGATGGCGTGTGCGAAATGCGAAAGCTCGAGCGTGTGGAGCGCAAACGAGGCAAAAGTGTTGGTGAGCTGAGAGTGGCCCCGACACGCGTTGCTCGGATTTATTTTTATTTTTTTTTCTCGAAAATGTGAGATTCCCACGGCGAGACACTTTGGAAAAACTCGATCACTCGCTTTCCGCTCGAGGATGACTCTCAACAGCATGACCCTCGCAAACACCTCCTTGTCACTGTCTAGGACACGCCAATCACAATCACCCACACTCTCCCTCTCAATCGCAGACCACGCTATCCATAGTGAGATAAGAGATTGTCCAAGACGATGCGATAAAGAACGAGACGACAAACAAGTCCGGTGAATCCAACTGAAAGAGCGATCAAAGTATGCGCGTTTTCTCGACGCCTACCACTTGCGATCCACGAGCATCCTCCTCGACTCGGAGCTCAAGTAGCTATGAGCATCCCACGAGGCATCGACGTCCTTGACGTGATCCGCGGTGAAGATGATGGGAAGCGCAGTGAAAATGGTAAACACAAGCCCAAGCGAGCCTGCCAGCAGGCCGATGGCGAGCTTCTCGTGCGCCGGAGTGGCGAAGGCCTTGGTGCCCTTGGTCTTCTTCTTCCTGTCGCCCGGGTTGGTGGTGTTGGTGAGATTCGGGTAGCGAACCAGCAGATCGTCGTAAAAGAGGCGCTGGATCGACTGGTTGGCCGAGTACATGGCGTAGTCCTGGTGCGAGACGTTGGCAATGTAGTCCAAGGTGTGCTTGGGCGGGAACTTGCCCTGCAGGTAGAACGAGCTGGCGTTGGCGTACTGCAGGACAAACTGAGAACCTCGGTCCAAGTGGTTGCCTCCCTGCCATCGAGCGGGACAGTGCGTGTCACCGGCACCAATGTCGAGCAGCGCCAGCGCATACGAGATGTGGCGGTTGAGGAAGCGGTTGACGACGTACGTCCTGTTGGCGACGACGTCCTTCTGCGCGTACGGCGTGATCTTGGACGTGTTGCCGTACAGACCGTACGGCCAGGTGTCCCACACTTCGCCCGCCTGGCACGAGTCGTTGGCGTTCATGTAGGGACGCGTGTCGGTGAGCCACGCCCAGGAACCCGGGTTGCCGATCCAGAAGCGCACATTGTCGTCGTAGGCCTTGGTCTTCTTCATGAGCGAGTAACGCTGAGCAGCCTGGCCACCCATCGAGTGGCCCGCGACGACGACCGAGTTGAGGTTGGGGTACACCTTCTTGTCGAAGAGCGTGTCGATGATCTGGTCGACGGCGGCGTAGCTGGTAACCTTGTGCCTCATGACCGGGTTGACGCAGGGCGCACCACGCTGCCAGCCCGAGCCGTGGAAGACGATCTCGTTCGGATGCGCTGCACCGGCCTGGAGGTCCATCTGGTTGAGCATGGCAGGCGCAATGATGAGGAACGAGTCGTTTGTGGCGCCCTGCTTGACAAAGTTGGAAGAGACGGCGACACTGCGCGCGTTCATCATGAGGTTGGCGTACTTCCAAATGTCGCGTGGCTTACCGGGCCAGACGATGATGGCACGAAGCACCTTGGTGAGGTCAGGATTGTTGGTGATGTAGAAGGGCAGCACACCGGATTCGTTGCCAAAGACGTTGTAGACCGAAAAGGTGCGGTTCAGGGTGAAGCCAGGGATGTCGGGGAGCTCCTGCCAGCCGCCCGTGTCGGAGCCATTGGTGTTGGCATTGGGGCAGAAGTAAGTTGCGTTGTTCCAAGGGTAGTTGTAGTATCCATCTCCTTGCAAAATGTCTCCTGATGTATCCGTGTTGCCAGCGGCGTTGCCCGAGACGTTGGGGATCTGTTCTACTGCCTGAGCAGCGCCGATTTCGTCTGTCTCTGATTGGGCAGCGATGGCGTCCTGCGTGGCGGTGGATGGTGATTCCGTTGCTCCCTGTGCTTGACGCTTGGACAGAGGAGGGTAATAGGAGCCTGGAAGGTCATCTTGTGTGAAGAAGCGCAACGCGTCCTCTATGGAAGGGTCGGTGCCTTGAAGGTCAAAGTTGATGCGATTCAAGCGTGGTGTGGAAGCGGAAGCGTGTGGAAGTACGGCAGCCAAGGCGAGCAATGTCAAGGCGGCAGCTTTGGCCTTGACGGTGGTGAATCGACGCATGGCTTTGTCGCGATCGCTCTTGCTTGCTGACTGGGTGGGCGTTGAAACAAGATGAAATCGAATGTGGGGTGGTGCACAACTGGTGGGTAGCGAGTGTCGTCTAGTCTCGCAAAGCAGCAAACCAGTAAACCAGCAGCTGAACAAGACGAGTCGGCTATTGCGATGGGCTACTGCGATGGTAGGCGGAAGATGGTCGGATGATGATGTTCGAAGAGAGAAAGAAACGTCGATGACTGTTCGGGTTGAAGCGCAAGTCATGAGCATGTGTCTCTCTTTCAATGCTCCGATTGAGACACGAATGAGAGCGACCCTGTGCTCCCAATTTTGCTGGCAATCCAGCCCGAGTCGCGTTGCAATCCGAAAAAATGTGACACTCTCGTAAATCACGCTGTGCACTCGGCAGGCTGTGTGCTCTCTCACTCTCATCACGCCGTGTGCTGTCGGATCGGAGCTCCTTTTCGTGCAGCTTTGCAGCTTCTGGCGGCTCATCATTGAGGAAAAAAAAAAAAAAAAAAATCAAAAAAAATCAATGCAAAATGCGAGAGGCAGCCCGCGTGAGTGTGTGTGTGCCTCCTCCTCGGTCACACGCTGTGCCGCACTGCAGTCACAGCAAGCCTCTCTCATGCGGTGACTTTTCGGCATGCTCTGCATCTTGCCGCGAGGCACCACATGTCGCGCTCTTGCGACCACATCCTCAGTGCTCGTTCCTTGACTGCTGCTTGTCGTTTGCAGACGAAAGTTATGAATGTCGTTCGATCCACGTGGGAGTGAGCTCAAGATTGTAAATCTGAGATGGCACCCACCTCTCCATTAGAGGCGAAGGAGGGCATCGCACATCGACAGAAATGAGAAAAGAGAAGATCTTGTCGTGCTTCATTGACATGCAGACAGGCAGAGAACAAGGCTTCGATGCAATGCAGATTGGTGATTCTGAGCAAAATGTTGTACAGGCTCGTGACAATATGAAGGTGTGACTTTGAATACGAGAAAGAGAGATGCAGCAGATCGCTCTCATCAGAGCTCCTCGTGCGCGGGAGCCGCAGCAGCGTCGGCAGGCACCCAAGGCTTGGTCTTGCCTCCACCCGTAGTCGGCACCCACGTCTCGTCCACCACCACCGAGCGGTTGACACCCACGGTAATATACCCGATCAGACCATCCGTCATAACACCGCCTAGCTTCTCGACATCGAACGTGGGGAAGTAGCCGTTCTCGTGCGAGACCTGGAAGATCTGCAGCGAGTCCTCCCAGTTGCGCGTGCGTCCTCTTCCGGGCAAGTCGGCGATCGGGTTGGTGTTGTACGGCCACACCTTGTCCATCATCATGTTGAGTTCGTCGTCAAAGAAGAACTGGCCCGTGTGGATGAGTCGGCCGGAGCGGAACGTGCCGTTGGGCAGCACCTGCCAGTCGTTGTGGATCTTGACGTGCACATGGGTGGCTCGGCCCGTGTAGTAGCCAGGGAACACGCTGGTGAACTGGGCGACGCCGTTGCGGTCGGTGGGCAGCGCACCTCGGAGCCACTGTTCGTGCGTGTTGGTGCGCGGGTAGGCAGAGAGCAGGCCCTTGCGCACACCTGTTTGGGCGGGCAGCTCGTCCTTGAGGTGCGGCGCCGGGTCGGGGTGGCCCGAGTAGTGACCCGTTGCGTTGGCGTGCCAGAGATCGACGAGGATGTTGGGGATGGGCTCACACGTGTCGACATCGATCACACCGACGTCCATCTGGAAGTGCACGCCCAGCTGCCACTCGGCCATGTTGGCGCGGATCGGGTGGTCCTCCGTGTGGTAGTAAGGGCCCTGCGTCGTCTCGGGCGACAGAACGCACGTCGAGTTGCGGATCTTGCTTTCGACGACCGGGTCGCACGCCATGATGCGCTTGCCCTTCTCCTCGAGCGCCTTGATGCCCTTGGCCGCAATCTCGCCGTCGATGCCGAGATCGTCGAAATACCCGTCGATGAAGAGGTTCTTGTTCTGCACCGAGTCGCCTCCGAGCACCTTTTGCGCCCACGACCTCTTTCGTGCAGCGGTCATGGCGGCGATGGCGGGTGCACAGTGGTAGGCTGCGTGCTGCTGGTCGAGGAACTTGACCACCTCTTCCTTGGTCTCTGGACCGTGTGCCGATGCGCATGGAAGCAGTGCCAACGATGCGGCAGCCGCCACGGCTGCGATGGGAGTGCTGAACTTCATTGTGCGTGTACGGGTGCTGTACGAGTGTCTTGAGGCGTGATCGTCCGGCGAGAGTCGGCCAGCGAGGATGGTCAGCAGGCAGGAGAGACGTGAGTTGACACGGAGAGAGGGTGGAGACGGTGGGGGTCAGCGAGTGGGGACCTTGTTGCTTTATAGAAGCCGTTGTCACGAGAGAGAGAGAGGAAGCCGTCGACTGATCTTTCTTCCGGCTATTTGCAATCCAGAGAGCGGCGTTGGATTTGTTTTTCCACTCTCTCTTGCCCCACGTCGGCGTAAGAGGCGAGCAGCGATTGGCGGTTTTGCACGGCTGCATGACGGGCCATGACACACTGCTGCTCTGCTGCTGCTGCTGCTGAAATACCGTTCAAGGATATCACGGCCCGCCCGCCCCCCCCCCCCCTTTTTTTCTCATTTTTGGACCATTCTTGCACTTCTCCGCGCTCGAGGCGGGGGAATGTTTTCCAGGACGGAACAACATGGCAAAACGCAAACAAGCAATCAGGGACGCCACCCACGAGGCCACCTACCGAGACACCAGCTGGCAGGCCTCGCACTCAGAACAAGAATCTACAGAAGCAGGTCGATGTGCATCAGTTGGATAGCATTTTAGGACTTGCCGATTCAACCTGGTAGTCGTCTCAAATACTCATACGTCTCAGTCGTCACCTCAGAGCGAGCTCAAGCCCTCTTTGCATGCGAGGCTCGGCCAATCCGAGGTCAAGATGCTCTTTTTTCCGCTGCATTTTTTATTTTATTTTATTTTATTTTTTGTCTTAAAGAATAAAAGCAGTGGATGAATGTTCTTCCTCTCCCACACAGCGGAACAACCAACCGACGCTTCGGGTAAATCCGACAGAAGAAAAAGGACCCTGGCTGTGGCTTGCTCGTTTGTTGCACAGGCCCGTGCTCTCCTCCACCTAAGCGACTCTGTCACTGTTCCGCGTTGACCGACTGCTCTCGTGAGTGCGGGGTTCTGTGTGTGTCAAGCAGTGTCTGAACAGACTGTCAGCTTCTTGACCACCAACCACGAACGACATTTGCTCAATTCGCAGCCGTGCTCCCCCAACATGCCTCGAATTCCCTACAGATACCCTGCGGCGGGCACCGACCCCATCGCCGACGCCATCCGCGAACGACGAGGCGCACGAGGACTCACCCCACTCGACGGCTCCCTGCTCAACGCACCTGCCATCGCCAACGGCTGGAACACGCTGCTCGGAGCCACGCGCACCAAGAACTCGATCCCAGACGATGTGCGCGAGATGATGATCCTCCGCGTCGCTGCGCACAACTCGGCCAACTTTGAGTGGATCCAGCATGCGTCCGTTGCGGTACAGGCCGGCTGCACCACCGCACAGCTCGCTGCAGTGCGCGATGTGCGTGCGCCACTCTCTGCAGCCTCGGTGCTGAGTCCGCTGGCGAAGGCGGCGCTGGCGCTTGCGGATGATATGACGGCCAAGGTGCGCGTTCAGGATTCCACGTTTGCGTCGCTCAAGTCGGCCTTTGCGGACAACGTCAAGGAGCTCGGCGACAAGGGCAAGGTGGACGGCTTTGAGGGCGAAGATCTGGTCAACCGAAAGCTTGCGGAAGCCACGCTCACCGTTGCGGTGTACAACATGGTGTCGCGCTTCCTCGTCGCCATCGACGTCGACGACCGCGCCAACGTGCCTGTGCCCAAACCCGAAGGCAGCGAGCACGTCCAAGATCCCGCTGCGCTCACGCTCCCCGTCACGGCACCCAGCTCCTCGTCGGCAGGCAGAGGACTAGTGCAGCTGCCCGATGGCCAGCTGCTCAGCACGCGCGTCCACTTCCACAGCATGACGGCTCCCTGGATCGTGCTCGTCAACTCGCTCATGACCAACCTCAGCATGTGGGATGCCGTCATCCCAGCGCTCTCGGCACGATTCAACATTCTCTCGTACGATCAGAGGGGCCACGGCAGCTCGGCGGTGCCTGCGGAACCATGCACCATCGCACAGCTCTCGGACGACGTAGCCTTCCTGCTCGACAGTCTGGCAGTCAAAAAGGCGTATGCGGTGATTGGGGTGTCCCAAGGCGGTGCGACAGCGCTCTCGTTTGCTCTGCGACACCCGGACCGATACGAGAGGCTGGTGGCGTGCGATACGCAGCCCAGCACGCCCGCCGCCAACGTCGGCGCGTGGGACGAGCGCATCGCCCTGGCCAGAAGCAAAGGCATGGCCGAGCTGGCGGCGGTCACTGTGCCTCGCTGGTTCGGACCCGGCTCGCAAGCCAGCGCAGAGTGCAGGGCGAGGACCGAGGAGATGGTCACAGCGACGCCGGTCGAGGGTTTTGCCGCCGGTGCGCGTGCGCTGCAGAACTACGATCTTATCAAGGACGGCATCGTCGATGCGTTTGCTAAAGCTTCAGCGAGTCGACATTTGCTGCTGGCGGGTGAAGCGGACGGCAAGCTGCCCGAGACGCTCCAGGCGTTTACCGACAAGCTCACTGAAGCGGGGGCCAAGGCCGAGTTCGTCAGCGTTCCGAATGCCGGACATCTGCCCATGTGCGACAATCCGGATGCCTGGCTGCAGCCCGTGCTCAAGTTTCTTGCATGAAGCGACGAGCGTTGTTGCTTTTTCTCACCTGTAGAACAGATCGAGATGCAATCTTATCTGTCCATCTTGTATCCGCAATGCTCGCTTCAGTTGCTCGCTTCAGGGTCTATGTGACAGGCTCCAGAAGCCGCCGGTGATGGCGAGATTTTTGGCCGAGTTTCGATTTGTTAGACCGTGATCATCTGCGTACCATTTTCTGTCGTAAACAGAATTTACAGTTTCTGATCAGATGCACGTGACTTTGGCTAAAGACTGAGAACGCAAGCGTGAGAGGAAATTCAGATTGAAGAATCGAGCTTGATTGATCAAATAGAAAATTAGGCAAAATTGTATTTGAGCGGCACTTCGCGAGAGACTCGCGAAAGCGGCTTCGAGGCCCTTCAAAGGCTGGCTGGCTGTGAGCGACGGCTCCGGGAAACTGAGAAGACGTTGGCAGCAAGCTCTGCGAGCTGCACTCTGCTTGTTTGAGTTTTTGGTCAGTTGGCAGTCCTTCGCAGAGAGAGCAGCAGACACGCACATAGACAGACAGCGCCGGACACCGCTGCCACCCAAACTCGAGATCGTTCACCTCTTGCTCCGCCATCCTTCCATCATCAAGGCTCACCCCTCGTCATACACTAATCAAGATGGTACGTATATCGTCGACAGATGCAACAACGACGACGACCAGCACTAGCACTAGCAGCAGCAGCAGCAGCAGCATCGACATTCAGCAGCATCCAGCATCCAGCATCAGCAGCATACCAACGATGTCGACCTACAGACTTCTGCGACAACCGCGCAATCAACCGCCTGCATGCCATGATTAGGGCGCATCTACGACTACGGCAGCATAGTATATCGCAAAACGGCATCTCTGAAGTGCATTCCGAGTCGGCAAAGGTGTCGAGACGCAGAGGGTGGACCGCAGAGAAGTTGGTATCGCGCATGGATGATGGTATTCGACGTTGGATCGTTTCGATTGGATACGATATGGGCAGACATTGGGATCGTATGATCAGACTTTCCTCGACATTCGCAGCACCATCGACCGTTCAGTTGCGTTTGCATTCGCTGCTCGAATAACAAAACATTTCGAACAAGGACCGCAGACAGCCTATCACAGACACAGGCAGCCGGAGAGGTGTCCGTTGGTCGCATCATCAGCATCGTGTAAAGCAGGAAAGAATCTGCTCCGCCCAACCCATTCGTACACATCCAGCACTGCGTCCTACAACGCACCTTGTCACATCTACCACCCTCAACGGACCAACAACCCACCCACCGCCTCGTTGCATTCTGCTATCTCACCCGCTCGCTGGTCGTCGCTGCATCCTTCTTCCGACTACTCTCGCCAAATCGAATCATATTCTTACCATCCACCTCACCGACATTCATGACTCTTCACAGGTCCGATACGCATTCGACGACTCCAACCTGGTGGAGAAGACCGCCAAGTCGCGCGGCCAGTACCTCCGTGTGCACTTCAAGAACACCCGTGAGACCGCCGCCGCCGTCAACGGCATGAAGCTCCAGAAGGCCTACGCCTACCTCGGCAACGTCGTCGAGAAGAAGCAGTGCATCCCCTTCCGCCGCTTCAACGGCGGCGTCGGCCGCACCCAGCAGGCTAAGGAGTTCAAGACTACTCAGGGTGAGTTTTTCGGCACAGCGCACAAAGAGCACGATGAGGGAAAGAGAAGGCATAGATGGGTTGGAGGCGCAATTGGTGGAAGGATCGCAGGCCGAGTGGATTGGATGCACAGCGTTGCAGGAAGATGTGACACAGCATCAGAGATAGCGAAGATGGTGGAATGATTTAGAGCAAAGATCTTGAACAGCAAGCAGGCACCACGCAGAAGAGCGACCGACGACATGGGCGGATCGGCATGGATCTTGATGCGAACCTCGCAATCACTTCGTCGGAAAGGACTGCAGCGAAGGTGTCTAGCTCTGCGGAAGATGGCATGGACAACTTTCTTCTACGACGCCCGCCCAGGTCGTGCTCTCGCAACCCACTCCCGTCCGCATCTCGACAGCCACTGACTTTTGCTCCTCCTTCCCGTTCCCACTCTCCACCAGGTCGCTGGCCCGTCAAGTCGGTCAAGTTCCTCCTTGCTCTCCTCAAGAACGCCGAGGCGAACGCCGAAGCCAAGGGTCTTGCAACCGAGGAGCTTGTGATCCGCAACATTGTGATCCAGCAGGCGCCCAAGACGCGCCGTCGCACTTTCCGTGCCCACGGTCGTATCAACCCGTACGAGGGTCACCCCATCCACGCCGAGATCCTGCTCAGCGAGCCCGCCGCGCAGGTGCCCAAGGCCTCCACCGACGTCAGTGTCCGCCTCAACAAGCGCCAGCTCGCCCAGAAGCGCGTCGCCGCCGCCCGCGCCATCAAGGCTTAAACCACGACGTCTCCCTTACACCACGCATTCTCACCCGAGGCTCATTCCCTCTCGCATAACCCCACCCCGGATCACTCGCGATCCAATCCAAAAATTTTCTGCAACCCTCACACACCCTCTCTCTGACATTCACCGTCAGATGTAAGCTAGCTCGTAGTTACCACTTCTTCGTCTTCCTCCGCACCAGTATGCAGGCAGGCTTTGACAAGGAGAAGGTAAAAACTCAAAAAAAAAAACATCTTTCTCTCTGCACACTCTGCTCTTGCCGTTCGGGTCTGTAGCGATCAGCGTGTGTGTGTGTGTGTGTGTGTGCCCTCCGCGGCTGCTCAGTTCAGCTCTCACATTGTCAATCGGGCCCAGCCGGAAGCCAATCATTGAGCTGTGTTGAACATCTGGCTCACGGGTCGAAAGCTGACGGGGACGAGTGTGTGAAATGCGTCTCATTCGATGTGTGATGCTCTTTTACAAAGTAGATGCTGTGAAACCCAGACCAAGACAAACAAGCAAGGACTTCTCCTCGCAACCCGATACCAAACCCAACGCGGCACAATGAAAAGACACCGTTCAATGGTTGGCAGCGGTATTCGTGGACGCAGCAATCGGCTGGTTGCCCGTCGCCAGCTGGAAGTTCTCCAGCTCCTTGGCGGCGGTCGCTGGCTGCAGCGGCAGCGTTGGCGTTGCGCTTGCCGCTCCTGAAGAGCCTAGGGGCGCACCAGGCACCGTGCGCTGCTTCTTAGTCGGCGACGCCATCTCGGCATCGCCGTTGTCCACCGCCGTCACGGTCTCGTTCTCCGCATACGTCGAGCCATTTGCCTGACCACCCGCCGCCGCCGCTGCCGTCTCAGCAGCACCGTTGCTGTTGCTCGCCCCGTTCTTCTTCTTCCCGGACTTGGCGCGCTTGCCATTCACCTTACCCCCCGCCGCCGCTGCGGCAGTGACGCGGTTCTCGCCGCCCTCAAACACATACCCGGGCAACTGGGTCCACTTGATATGCCGAACCACAATGCCCATGGACGCCTCGTCGTACTGCTCCCACTGCTTGACCTTGCCCGTGAACTCGGCGGTGGGGTAGCTGATGTCGAGCTTGCGCGGCCCTTCCCCCGCCAGCTTCGGCTCGATGCTCAGCCCAATGTAGAACGTAGTAGTATAAATCATCCGGTGACCTTCCTTGCCGGAAGTCAGCTTGGCCGCCTCGTCCGCGGCGGCCTGCTTGGCCTCGTCGCTCTCCGGCAGCGCGGCGACCTTCTGCGTGCGCTGCGCCACCTCGTCCGGGATATCGCCCGTCGCGACCAGCCGCACCTCGTGGTCGTTCCAGCACTCGGACACCTGATCGAACCCCTTGATGAACGGATGCGCACACGTAATCGTAGGCACCAGCTCGAGCTTCATCACCAACTGCCGGATCTTGGACTCCACCGTACCGTGCCATTTCAGCTGCAGATCCGCCGACCCCGACGACGCAATCACTTGCAGATAGTACTTGTACTTGAAGAAGAAATCGTGCTTGGCAAAGAGCTCGTTCCAGTCCGTCTTGCCGATGATGACGCGGTCCACCACCTCGGCGGCGCGCTTGAACTCGGACGTCATGACCATCTGCGTCGACTGCGACACGTTGTGCGTCGCGCACATGCCGGGATACGCGGGCGTGATGATGGGCATGCGGTGCAGCCGATCCGACGGGTAGAGTTTGGGGTTCCACACGCGCACCGAGAGCGGGCCGTCCTCGATCTGCGTCAGCAGCACCGGCTGCGGCCACTTCCACTGGTACAGAATGATGAAGAAGCGCGAGACGATCGCACCCGCCGCTTCGTTCGGGTAGAGCTGGCAGATACGCGCGGTCAACATGGCCCAGGCGACACCGCCGAGGAAGCCCATGACGTTCGAATAGATCGCACGCCGCTGCGCCCACAGCTTGATGCACCGCAGCGCCATGCGGAAGACGTGGATGTTGGGCACCAGCCGCAAGATGCCGTCTGTGACACGCGAACCGCCGAGACTGCGCACATCGCGCTCGTCGAGATTGCGCAGCAGGTTGTCGTCCTCGAGCGACAGGTTGTCCTCCACCCGGGGTAACGCTAGACGAGCAAAGGTGAAGTCGATATCCACACCCATGAACTTGGCCGCGATCAGAGGCACGTGAGCCGTGGGTACGCCAGCAACCTCGGTGACCTCCTCGCGCTCCTTGAGCATGGTCTCGAACACCGAAAAAAAGTCTTGGCGCTGGACGTGCTTGGGCACGACGCAGAGCGTATCGATATCCGAGCCTGGACCGTGCACGCCGAGACGATACGAGCCGAACGTAAAGATCTTGCCGCCTGCTGCTCGCGCGAGCGATTCCGACATGCCATTGGCTATTGATACTCGATACACGAAATCCTTGACCATGGCATCGAGCTTGCCCAAGATGACCTCGCTGTGGAACCCCCCGAAAGATTGATGAATTGCGGTGAGCTCGATGCGCTGAAAGATGATGGGAAGCTAGATGACTTACCGAACCTTGCTCTCTTCATCGCTCTCAAAGACGCCCTGCTTCTCGAGCTCTGCGACGAGCGTCTTGGTCACCTCGATCTCTCTTGGTGTCGGTCCGTTGGTGGCGATGGGTGGAGTGACCCCGAGGTTCCTGGTTGGCCCACCGCCAAGGGCAGGCTCCACCGCAGAAGCCGACGTGGGCATTTTTTGTAGGATGTAGAAGAGCTGCTGAACGCTACGCACGCGCCCAATGATGGGTTGAAGAGCGACGGTGGCCTGGCGACGAGTCGAAGTGTAGCAGAGCAAGAGGGTGCAGTAGAGCGATTCCGATGCGAGAAGACGAGAAGATGCTGAAGAGGTCGCTGGCTTGGAGATGACGAGTTGACAGCTTCTGATGGTGGGCTGACGAGATCCACGACTGCGGCGGAGAATGAGTGTCCAGTTGAAAGGGCCCGAGCACTGACAAATCGAGCTTGGCTGACGAGAGCTCGTGTATGCGCAACGACGACAAACGCAGGATGCTTGAAAGGCACAGCGACTAGGCAGTAGCAAGAGAGATTCAACGGCGAAGCGACAGTGTGGAAATGCCGAGACAAGGTGTTGAGAAGGTGGATCGGAAGCAAGCCGAGATGAGAGATCTGCTCAAGGCAAAGAAGCGGCTCATCCGAAAGTGGAGTAAAAAGTGGCGAAAAGGCGTTGCGAGAAAATCGGCCCTCTCGCAGCGCGCCAGCCAGCTTCTCAAAATTTACACGACTGCACAGCTGACACCTTCGCCACGCGCGATCTGTTGGGCTCGACGATGGCAACTCTGATGGCCTTTTCGTGGTGATTTGTGAAGACATTGACGCTGTGAGGTGGTGGTGGTGGTGCTACTGGTCTGCGAGCTGTTTTGCTCGCCTATGCATCCCGCTTTCGAGCCGCAATGAGCGACCTGCCCAACGCGACACCCAGCGGGACAGGAACCGCATTCCCAATCTGCCTGTACGCAGACGCTAGGTTCGCGTCCGACGAGTGAAACTCGATCCAGTCCGGGAAGCCCTGCGCTCGCGCACATTCGCGCACCGTCAAGATCCTGCGCTGGCCCGGATGGATCAAGCTACCATGGGGCGTGATGGCGGTCATGAGCGCGCCCACATACCGGCTCCCGTCAATCCGTTCGTACTTGAAGGCGTCCTGTTCCCACCTACCGATCTGTGTTGTCAATATGAGAATAGAATCGTCAGCGAGGTGCTCATTGTCAAGCTCGATCGTTACGCTGAGAGAAAACAACTTACATGAGAACGCCCGAGGAGAGCCGGCTTGTCGATGTGCGGCTCGCTCCACGAATCGTAAGTAGCTCGTGGACGCAAGGCGACGTTGACGACTCTCTCCACTGCCAATGGCATGAAGCCAGGAGTCTGGTGTTGCGTGACGCTCCGAGCTACCTGGCTGCCAAAGACCCGCATGCGCTCCTGGAACGAGTTGTGCGGCTGCGTGGTGTATCGGATCTTTTCAAACCCGGCTGCGCGACCACCGACGACCTCGACCTGTCTGATCCCGCACTGCTCGCGATCGATCTCGATCTGGTCAGGTCCCGCATAGACCTGGTGTGGATCCTTCCAGTCGAATACCGGCAGATCGTCGATGGCGTCCGAGACCGTGATTGCGGGCAGCATCGCGACGGAGCGTGCTCGCTGAGCCGTGTGCTGACGCCCCTCTGCATCAGTCCAGCTGAAAGAATACGCTTTCTTGCCCAGGAACTGATGCGTAGGCTGCGGCAGCTGCGGCAGGACCACATCTTTCCTCGCAGCGAGCAGGATGAACCTTCCCCTCGACTGCGGGCACCCAAACGCGCCTGACTGCACGAACCCGCAGGTGGTCGCGTATCCAAGGTCCAGCAGACACTTCATCACCAGCTTGATCATCCCCTGTTCCCGCCCGCCGAGCTTCGAAGCCGTGAAGCCCTCGACGTTCTCCAAGATCAGATACTTGGGCTGCAGGTGCTCGACCCATCCGAGCACCGTGCACACCAGAAGGTTGCGCGAGTCCTCGTGCGCGGCCTCGCGCGGAGCTGCGCGATTCTGGCGGCTGAACCCCTGGCACGGCGGGCCGGCGGCGATCACGTCGACCTCGCCACGTTGCGGGAAAGGTAGGCCTTCGGACGAGCGCTTGCCGGCAGTTGCACGTCGGAGCGCGTCGCCTGCGTCACACCAGTACGCCTTGGCGTCTGGGTGGTGTGTCCGGAAGGTTTTGATGGAGTCGGCGTCGGCGTCGATGGCGAACTTGGTGTTGCAGGCGCCAGAGACGTCCAGGCCGAGGCTGAGGCCGCCGGCGCCGCACATGATCTCCATGGCGGTGAGCAGAGGTCGAGTGCGGAGGTCCCTCCTCTCCTTCCTATGGTTCTCGGTGCAAGGGCCGCATTCGGGCCGCAGAAGGCTCGCGCCTTTCTCCGTGACAAAGAACTCGGAGGCGTCCGTCGTCCACGAAGAGGCGTTGCTGGACAGCAGCGAGACATTGCACTTCGACACAGGTGCAAACGTCTTTCGGTCAATGCGTACCAGCTCCGCATCGGGATGCAGGAGTCGGTCATGCTTGAAACCAGCGGCCGGTGAGGTGGCTTGCCGGTGGAGGTATCGTACGATGACAGTCTCGTTTCGAACGCGATGTACTTGCACGATGTCGAGCAGGGGACCGTCGTCGCGGGGCTGGAGGAAGACGAAATCGCCCTCGTGATACTCGACTTTGTCCCGAGAAGCGCTTCCCTGCTGCTGCTGCTTCGACCACTCGTTGAGTCCGACGAAAGCTGGCCTGGTCTCGTCCCAGGCGAATCGAAGAGCGACGCTGTTTGGATCAATCCTGTGCGCGACCATTGCGAGCGGCGCAGTCACCTCTCGAGAGGTCGCAAACACCTCGTTGCTGCTCAGGACGTCATGAAGCATCGTCTTGCTGGCCCACACCAGCTCGAAGCCGAACAGGGTACGCCTCGTGAGCTTGCTGATGAGGACGAGCATCTTGCTGCCGCCTTGCTGGACCTCGACCAGGTCACCTATCTTGAAGGCCATCCGTCGGTCGCCCTCGATCGCCACGCGTCGGACGCCGCTAAGCTTGTCGCCGCTCTGCTGGGCGAAGAAAGCCTTGAGTGCCGCTGCGGCGTCAGTGCCACCCTGGACGATGGGCACGGGTGAAGGAGAAGTATGCATGGGTGGGCCATCGACGACCTCATAGCCGTTTCGGATGCCAAAGTCGGACGAAAGCACCCTCGCCACAGTGCGGGTAGTGGCGATGAGCTTGCGCGGCTTTGTCGGCGCCATTGTGTTTGGAAATCGGATGTCGAGTTGTTGTTTTCGTCGGAGAGTGTGAGTGCACGACGTACAGTGTCAGAGGCTGCGTACAACAGCGAAACTCACTTCAAATGCTCAGCTTTCACAACTGCTCAGCACAAGCCGACCGAACACTCGCTTTGTCGTACATGTCCATGCATTATGCGGGATCAGCGCCTACGATGCGGAAACGAAACGTCATGACATTAGAACAGAGTGATCTGACCCTGGACAAACCCAACTCGCTCGTCAAAGCAAATCAAAGATATCCTTCTTCTTCGCCTGCTGCTGCTGCTGCTGCTGCTGCTGCGCCGCAGGCTGACCCGTCGACGACGCACCGAAAAGTGCACTCGAGCTCTGGTTCTTGGCCATCTCGGCCATCGACATCTTCTGCTTGCCCGCAGCGCTGCTCGACTTGCCGGACGAAGCGGCCCAGAGATCGTCAAAGTTGAACGACGAGTTGGTCGAAGCTGCCGGGCGCGACGCTGCTGCCGGCGACGTGACCGAGGGGGTGGCAGGTTTCGACGACGCAGACTGGGTGGGCGACATGACGGTGCTGGATGCGGCCGACTTGGGAGCTGCGGGTGCGATAGGCGCCGAGTCGAAGTAGTCGAACGACTGCGCCGATGTTGTTGCAGCCGGTTTGGCAGGGGCAGCAGCAGAAGGGGTTGAAGCGGTGGCGGGAGCACCCTGGAAGTCGTCAAAGTCGTCGCCGAATGCGTCGTCTGCCGCGGGCTTGGCGGCAGCTGGCGTCGCAACAGCAGCGACGGGCTGATCGTCATCGTCGTCAAAGCTAAAGAGATCGGCAACCTTGGGCGCCTCCTTCTTGGCGGGCGCAGGGGCGGCGTGCGAGGTTCGAGAAGCACCGGCACGCGTGGTGCTCGAGCTGGGTCTTGCCGAGGGCGTTTCCTCGTATTCGCCCGCATCGTACTCCTCGAAGCTCTCGCGAGCAGCCGCGCCGCCGCCACTCGAACTGGAAGCGCCCGGAGCAGCACCTCCGCCAGCCCAGTAGCTGTCGCTGCCGAACCCGCCGTATCGACCCGTGCCGCTGCCGGGCACAAACTCGCCATTGCCTCCACCCGTGTACTTGGTCTTGTTCGAGCGCGCCTTCCTCCTCTCCTGTCGGATGCGGTCGACGTCCGACAGCAGCTCAGCGAGCTCCTTGGCACGGTTGCGCACATTGATGCCCTGGTCCTTACCCTTCTCGTCAATGTAGTGGAAGTTGCGCAGGATCTTGATGGTGGCGAGGTGGGAGCGGGCATCATCGACGACGCGCTCCGAGCCGTGCTTGACGAGGTACTCGAGCAGCTGCAGCGCCTTGTAGATCTGACGCCATTCGCGCGCCTCCTTCTCCATGAAGCGGCGGTAGATGGTGGGCATGATCTCGTTGAAGTCCTGGAAGTTGTTGGTCGCCTGGGCGATCTCCTGCATGAGGGTGGAGCTGGCTCCCCAGGGGTCATCGTTGGTGGCTTCGTCCACCTTGGCCTCGATCTCGCTGACGTTGAGCGCATAGTTGCGAGCCTGTCGGTAGAGCGACTTGACGTCGTACATGGTGAGGTTGGCAAGCTTGCTGCCGATGTCGTCGAAGTCCATTGTGGCGGCGAATAGGTGGTGGTAAGTATGGAGAGTTGTTTGATGGTGAAGATGCGAGAGGGGAAGGATGGTGAATGTGTTGATCTGGAAGAAAGTGTGTCGCGCTGGAGAGAGAGAGAGACAAAGAGAGAAAGAGTGAGAGGCTGCCAAGTGCTTTTTGCCTTTGCCTCTCTTGCGCTGCCGTGTTACTTTGGAGTGAAATCGCGCGCTGACACGGGGAGCTGCTTGCTTTTCTTGCATCTGCTCTGCATAGACTCACTCAACCTCTCAATTTCTCAGCCAAAAGTGGCTCGTTCGCGCTGTGTTCTTGCCGATTTTCAGCCGAGAGCGAATTTGGTGACACGCGGCTTGGCTTGGCTTGGCTTGGCTTGGGCTTGGCTGTGCTGTGTTTGCCTTCTGCTGCTGCTGTAGTTAGCTTTGGAAGTTCGTCCTCTCCCTTGCCCCACCTCAAATGCATTCACGATCATGGCCGCAAGCTCGTTCATCGATGGACAGCTCGGGCACTCAACATCAGTTTCATGGGAGTGTCCTCTTCTTCGTATGGTCGCAGACCGTTCTACCCACACCGTCACACACTCTGCGAATCAAGCTGAGAAAGTGTGATGAGATTCAATAGTAGACGCGGTATCTTCCGCATAACAAAAAGCGATGACGTCTAGTGTCAAGACAAAGAGAAAGGTTGGGAGCCGATCGGATGGCCGAGCGACGAAGAGTCAACTTCCAACGACGTCGCCGCCCCTTTACCAGACCATGCTGCTGAGGTCGGATCGGATGCGGTTGTAGTCGAGGATACCCTCGACCTGTCCGTGTGCAGCAAGAGCAAAGTCGGCATCCCAGAGGTAGGTGCGTGCGACGCGCTGGATGTCCTGAACGCCGATCGAGTCGATGGCCGCCTGGATCTCCTGTGGCGTGTATCGCTTGCCCGCCGTGACCAGCTGTCGTCCAATGTCCTCGGCGATGGCCGTGGTGCCGTCGAGTCCGAGCAACAAGCTCGCCTTGAGCTGCGCCTTGGCACGCTCCACCTCACCCTCGGTCGGGGCGGTGCTCATGCGCTGCCACTCGCGCAGGGTGAAGTGGATCAAGTCGTCCAGCTGCAGGAAGTTCTCCGAGACCATGTAGACACCCCAAAGACCCGTGTCCGAGTACGAGGTGGAGAAGTGCATAAACGAGTTGGCCAGGTTGTTGGACGAGACAATGTGCGACAGACGCGACGAGAGCAAGGGGCTCGAGCCGAGCGAACGGTCCCAGTTGCCCATAATGCTCTGCAGCACGAGCATGGGGAAGTAGTCGGGCGACTTCCACGAAACACCCTCGACAGCGAGCGCAAAGTTGCACGTGGGCGACGTGTCGTCGCGGATGCGCACCTCGGAGCCGACAAAGCTCGTCTTGGGCGACGACGACTGGCCGAGCTTGATGGGGCTCGAGCTCACGGGCAGGCTGCCAAAGTGCTGCTCGGCAAGCTTGACGAGCGAGTCGTGCTCAATGCCACCGGCACCGACAAGCACCATGCGGTCGGCCGTGTAGTTGGTCTTGATGTACTCGGCCAGGTCCTCGCGCTTGATCGAGAGGATGTTCTTCTTGGGGCCGAGGATGGTGCGGCCGAGAGGCTGGCCCTGGAAGGCGACCGAGTGAAGGTGGTCAAAGACGACCTCGTCCTTGAGCTTGTCGACCTCCTCCTGCTCGCGGAGGATGACGTCGCGCTCGCGCTCGATGGCCGAGTTCTCGAGCTTCGAGTTTTGCAGGATGTCCGAGATGATGTCGACGGCCTTGTCGACGTCCTTGCGGAAGGCCTTGGCGTAGTAGACGGTCTGCTCTCGCGAGGTGTAGGCGTTGAGGTGCGCGCCGAGGTTCTCGACCTCGAGCTCAAGAGAGTGCTGCGAACGCTTGCCGGTTCCTGTTGTTGGGGTGGAAAGCGAATATGCAAGATGTTGGGAGGCGTGCGAGTTGATGGTTGGATGCGGGACAAGCGAAAAGAAGAAAGAGACAAGGTCAGTCCGGCTGCATAGAGCGTCGATGATTGCACCAGCCCTCGGTGACATTGTTCGGAGATGCATCCGAAGAGAGTCAGCCTCGAGCGAATGCTGAGCTGCATGTGTCGAAGTGGTCTCGGTTGATTGATTTGACTGGGCGCGGAAAGTCTGCCGCTGCTGTTGGTATGCCTTCTGTCGGCGGGTCCGAGTGACCGAGCTGAGTTGGTCGAATTGCCTGATCCACGGCTTGCTAGGAGCAGCCTTCTTATCTGTGATGTTCGCTTCGTTGCGTCTGTTCACAGGAGGGCTGATGCTTTGCTGCGTCCAATGACGGTATACATACCCTTGAAAGCCATGTGCTCGAGGAAGTGGGCGGTGCCGTTGGTGCGATCTGTCTCGGCGCGAGAGCCAGCGTCGATCCACACACCCACGGTGGCGGTCTGAGCCGAGGGGTTGGACTCGGTGGCGACGGTGAGGCCGTTGGCGAGCGTGGTGGTCTGGGTGATGGGCTGGCGCGAGACGGCGGTAGCCAGGTTGCGAAGGTTGAAGGTAGCAGCGGTGGCCGGAACCTTCTGGGCTCGGGCGAGCCTCAACGAGGACTGTGCGAAAAGACGGGCAGCCATGGTGACGAAGAGGCTGTCAACGAGAAAAGGGTGAGGTGAGGTGAGGGAATAGGTGGTAGCACTGATGAGAAGGTGACGACGACGACGACAACGACGACGATGACAGCGACGGCGTCGACGTTCAGACCGGTTTGAGCAAATCCACGATTTCAAAGCTTCCTTCTCGAGAGCAGCAGCCAACAGCAGCCAACAGCCAACATCCGGCTCGTCTTTCCAGACAGGCTCTGAGCGCTCTCTTCTGGCTCACTGCGCTCTTTGCTTTCCTTCTCATCCAGCCTGACATTTTCGAGCAGTTGAGAAGGCAGCAAGCAGCACAGCAGCAAAGACGATTTCATTTTGGGTGACCATTTTCAAACAGCTGATTGGTGACCGACTCCAAACCAATTTCAGAGCTCGACGTTGGGCTCCAATTTGTATTCCGTCCAAGGCCAATTTTGTATTTCTCTGCCTTGCCAGTGGGAATTTCTTCTTCGCGGCCTGACTCTTGTTCCGGCGAGCCCCGTCTTGCCAAAAAAGGCAGAGAAAACAGACAGTCAGGCTCAACGCGACAGCGTCTGGTGATCGTTTTTTTTTTTCCGAAAGCAAAGGTGACCACTTCGACCTAACAAACTTGAAGCTTCATTCGTGCGAGACGAGCAACT
>JALCCG010000254.1:0-30755 GCA_023212695.1 Sporisorium sorghi | reverse complement strand
AATTTCCCCCCCTTCCCCCCCCCCCCCCCTTTCCTTTTTGTAAATCTTTTTCCCTCTCTTTCTGTGGTTTTGTTTTTTTTTTTTTTTTTTTTTTTTTTTTTTTTTTTTTTTTTTTTTTTTTTTGTGTGTTCCAACCAATCCATCTCTTCCTCATTGAGTGCACGGCTACAGTATTGGCATACCCGAAACGCAGTAACAATAGCCATTCATGCACACGCCGTGTTTTGCGCATGGGATGACGGCACGGACCAGAGGCGAGGTTGTTATTGTTCTCGTTGTCGGAACGGTCGCAGCTCACCGATCGATGGTGTCCAAACTTGCAAAGCGGAGATGCAGGTGGTGCGGCACGTGAACCGCTTATTTTGACGAGAGCAAAACTTACCTCCAACTTGGCTCTCTTTCTGCTCAGCTGTCGCTGCTGTCCGTACCACGCCTTGTTGCATCAGAAGCAAAGGCGTGTCTCCAAGTCCGACACTGGTAAAAGCTGTTCTCTCGCCAGACGCACCTTCATTCGAGCTGGTTTCGAACGCCACGTTAGTTGGGGACGGCCCACCGGCTGCCTTGCCGGAGATGACCTCTCGATCACAGTCTGCTCTTGCCAGACACACCCTACCGTCTCACCAGCCGGGCTGCTCGCTTGTCTTCTCGCCTACCAGTCAACTAGTTGACTGCATCGATGGTTCGAGTGGCGGCATCCTGGTCAACCTTTGAACGCGGAGCTTGAATGCGCAGTCGTTTGCGTGGCTTACGTGCTTCCCTCGAATTAGGCTTTGGTGCATGCCCAAACCGCTACAACAGGATCACAGGCTCGCTTGCCGACCGACGCCTGCGATATTCTCTCTGATCTCGGCTCGCGCTCGGTACAGAAGCCCCAAAGAGAGAAAAAAAAAAAAAAAAAAAAACTTCTTTTCGATTCATGCAAAATGCGAAGTTCGTGACTGCTCTCTTCTTCTACCTAAGGGAAAAAAAAAAAAGAAAAAAAAAGAAAAGGTTTCGGTGGGTCCGCCTGCTGCAGCTGTGTTCTGCACGCCTGCTGCCAAATCTTGCGGCTGCTGCAAGTTGAACCGCAACCGACTCAGCAGCAGCAGCAACAGCAACAGCAGCGTTCTCACAGAAGGAACAACACAGCAACAGCAGATCACGCTTGGGTAGAGATCCCTTGCTTTGGTTCCAGCTGGTCTGCCTCTCATGCCTTTTGTTGTTTCAAAATTTTAATGAAGTTTTTTTTTTTTCTCTCTTCACACGCTTCTCCTCTGCCCCGGGTTCACATGGGGCAAGCCTGACTTAGATATGCTGCTGCTGCCCCGCCTCTCTCCTCTTTCTCTCGCGAAACGACCGAGGAGTTTTTGTTTTGTTTTTGTTTTCTCTCCTTTGTTTCGCGTCGGCTCCGCTCGGTGGTTCTTGCTCGCCGACACCGACTCCAAATCCAAGTCTGTCTTGCTAAGCTGCTAGAGACACACACACACACACACATGCAACTCGTTCCAGATCCAGATGTTCATCTCCGTCTTCGGGATGGGTGGGGGAAAGTTAATTTAGCTAAAGGGTCAAAAAAATTCTTTTGTTCTTTATTGGTCGATGGTGAGTGCTTATGCGCCCACCGACGTATTTACTGTACGCCAAGACAGCGGTAAGAGCGTCAGAAGAGGAGGATGCTCATTATCGGCTCTTCGGTTGCTGCTGTGCGTTTGTGCAGTGAATGCGCGTAAGCTCAAACAGAGCGGGAAGTGGTCCCTTTCATTTACGCTTCGTCCTTGTGCTGCTGCTGCTGCTCTTGCTCTTCCGGTCCGAGCACTTCCGTTGTTTGCATTATGTTTGAGTCGGGAAGCCACACCGGCTCATGCACAACAAACACACTTTGACTCGCCGTGTGTCCTGATTGTCTCTCGCAATTGTTGCTTCCGCTCTGCATTGCATTTTCTTTTCACCGTCCGACCGACTGCCCGTTACTCGCTTATTTTGGTCGAGCTTTATCTTGACTCTTCCCTACCTTCCCTCTCTCTCTTTTCTTCTGCCAATCCCCCTTCTGCATCACGCTGCTGCTGCTGCAAACCAGATCCGACGGCAATCCGGAGTTGGAGGGGTCAACCTCCTTTTTGTCCCTTTTATGCCCCTCGGCTCCCCGATCCGCTTGCTTTCGACCTGCAAGCAAGCCATCTTGCTGCACCCAGATCCTGCTTCTTACTCCACTCCTCCCGACCTTTTCGTTGTTGATCCTGGATGCACACCATCGTGTGTCTCTCTGCTCCTTGCTTTGCACTGTTCTGAGTTGCGGTCTCGCAATCGGTCTTTGATTTCGGGTGTCCCTGAAACTTGTCCTTTTGTCCTTCTCCACCGACTCTGTCTGTCTTTGCTCGGTCGCGACCATTCTCTCCCCCCTCGCTTCCTCGCTCGCTCCTGCCATCTTGGCGCATCAAAAGGCGCTAGTGCCAGTGCCGGTTGACAGCCGCTTGCTCGCTTCGCTTCTCGTTGGCAAGCTTCCGTCCGTCCGTCCGTCCGTCCGTCCGTCCGTCCGTCCGTCCGTCCGTCCCTTAGCGCGACCATCCCGCTTCCCCTATCTTGCTTGCATCTCGCGCCGACTCTTTTCTTTTGTTTGACATCGCCCGTCTTTGTCAACCACCATTGTCTCTCTATCTGTCTTTGCTCGGATCACTCCGCATCTCGCAGACGAGTCAACAAAGCACGAGCGCATCTCGCATCGATTGATGGACCTTGCAAGCTGCTCTCCATTTGCCCAGCAGCTTTAATTAGCCCTCGACATCGACCTCGCATCTTGCTCTTCTCTTTTTCTCCTCTTCGACCTCCTCCTAATCCACCTTGGGCGTACACTCGTGACTATATCCAACAACCTCTATCCTTCACAAAGTCACACTCGATTCGCTCACATCGCCGTCTCCTTTCAAAGCACTTCTTTCGACACACCGCTGCTTGGTCGTTCATGGCTCGACTCCTCACGCCGACCGACGTAGACACATCGCTACGCCAACCTGCCTTGCCACCAATCACATCCGTCGCCAACCGCGCCACACGCAGTCGGGCGCATCACCGACACCCTTGAACTGACCAGCCCCGCAATCAACGCCAGGGTCGACCCTCGACTCTGACGCAAGAGCAAAAGTGCTTGCCACTTGGACGCCCCAGCATGCACCCGCACAGACCCGCCTACGACCCGTACGCGGACAAGGCTGCAGCGGCGGGACAGCGCCATGTCGAGATGAGGGACACTGCCTCGTCTTCCTCGTCTTCCGATCCTCGATTGGCTCGAATGCAGGCATCGGGTCTGCCGCACGGTCACATGGAGCCTGGCTTGGATCATCACGCCCGGTTGCACCCCAAATCACCGCTCCGATCGCCGCCATCCTCCTTGTCGCATGATCCGAACCTGCCAAGACACGCTCAGTCACACGACTATTCGGCTAGGCCGCCAGTCGTGAGAAGCTATTCGGATCGATCTCAGTCTGATCGTCACTACGATGACTATCACCTTGAGCGCTCTCGTGCGCCTTATTCGGAGCAGCAGCAGCAGCAGCAGCAGCAGCATCTGCCCCAACAGCAGCGATCCCCTCGCTATCCCGCTGCGCCTCCTCTTCACGCTCCTCCCTACGAGCCACACTCCGACGCTCGCCATGAACAGCAGCAGCAGCAGCAACAGTATCGCCACGACTATCCATATCCTCGCCACCCCGAAGCACACAACTACCACGACCAGCCGCAGCTGTATTCTCAGCACGCAGCTTATCCCTACCGCGAGTTCCGCCGCAATGACATGCCCAGGTCTGCTCCTATGCGACCTAGCCCCGCTTCGCCTCGCAGCTTGCACGCCACGGCGCAACGCATCTCGCCCTCGAGCGAGTTTGCGCATCGCACCGCTCCTCCCTACCCATCCGAGCCCGTTCATCGCTCCGCTTACGCGCCCATGTCTTCTTCTGCTGCTGCTCATCCCGCTCGCCACATGTCTGCTCTCCACCACGACGCCGCCGCTCCTTCGCATGCATCCTCTTCCAACAATGCTGCAGCCGCGAGGTCAACACTCGCCTCGAGGAAGCGCAAGAAGCAGTTCAAATACATGCTCGAGCGCGACGGCGCAGACGCTTCCGCCCCCAACGGCTCTGGTGCCAACGACGACCAGCTGGACCCGGATCATCACGACCACCTCAAGGCTGCCCAGGGTGTCGATGGTGCGCAACATCGAAAAGAAAGCAGGAAGAAGGTCAAGAAAGCTTGCGTCTTTTGCAAGCGCAGCCACATGCCCTGCGAGGAGGCCAGGCCCTGCAAGCGCTGTGTCAAGCGTGGCATCTCGCACCTCTGCAGAGACGCCGAGCCTCTGGGTTCAGCCGGCGCCGCAGCATCGTCGACTTCCACCAACAACGCCTCCTCAAAGGGCGGCAAGTTTGGCGAAGCTCGCAACCAGGCACGCGCAAGGCGCCGCAAGCAGGACGAGATCCGCTCGCCCAACGACCAAAACGTCGCCGAGACCGAGTCGGACTCGGAACCCGAGAGTCTGGCGTCTTCGGTAGCTTCGTCCATGCTCCATCGTCCCAGCACGGGCTCCGAGGCCGGCTCGCTGATCGGCCGTCATCGTCGAAGCTACGACATGAACGTCATCAACGTCATGCCCGGTGCCGCTGCACCCGATCGACCTGCTATGCCCGTCTCGATGCTTCTGAGCACCGAGAGGGTGCATCTTGCCCGCCGTCCTGCCGAGCGCGGATCTTGGCCAGGTGTCTCCGAAAGGGAGCAGAAAGAAGCGTGGAACCGATCCATGGACCCCAGCATGCAGCACAAGATGAAGAAGATGCTCGAAGCGGGACCTGCTGCTGCCGACCTCAACGACGTTTTCGGCGAATTCCCCACTTCTTTGCTCATGACGCCCGACATGGCCAACTTGCCCGAGGGACAGTCCATCCTGCGACCGGCATCGACCGAGCCTACCCTCCACGGCGGCGGCTCACCGGGTCGAGACGAGCAGCAGCGCGAAAGAGCACTCAAACGCTCTGCCTCGGTGCCGTCCGCCCACGACGACGACTACCAAGTCGACGAGGCCGGCTTCAAGCTTCCCCTGCGACCCAAGCACCTGCTGCAAGAAGAGATGGCCACCACGTCCGACCTGCGCGGCGGCCCACCCAGCTACTCGTACACGTACGGCTACGCCAAGCTGGCACGCTGGATGCACACTCGCTACTCGCGCGAGAGCTGCGAACAGGTGGATCGCAGCCTCTCGGTGATCCGCCCCAGGCTCATGGCGCTGTCGCGCAGCTTGCCCGAAGAAGAACTCATCGGCGTCGAGGACAGCTTCTACCAGCTGCTGGAGCATTATCGAACCAATGTGCTCGAGACCATTCCTGTGGCCATGGTCGTCGCCCGCCGCACGGGCGAGATCTACGCCGCCAACTCGCACGCCTGCAAGCTGTTCCAACTGCCTCCGCGCATCTTTGAAGGTGGGCAGATCTGCCACTATCAGCTGGTCACCGAGAAGGACTGCGTCGACATGTGGGGCAAGTACGCCCGCGAGGCGGCGGGAGAGCTGGATGTTCCGCCCACACAGACGGTGACGCTCGATGTCGATCGTAGTTTGCTGCTGTTTGATAAGCCCGGGTTTCACCCGAGGACGGGCGAGCTGCTGGGTGACGCTTCCGGGCTGTGTGAGGATGGCAGCCCCGTGAGGCTGCGCAAGAAGGTCATTGTGACGTTCGATGCAAAGATCAGCAAGCATGGCCTGCCGTTCATGGTGACCGGCGTGATCGTGCCAATTCCGGAGGACGAGGAGCACAAGTGACGAGCGGCGGCGTCGCATCGCATCGCATCGCATCGCATCGCATGCAAACAGTTGCACAAGCTAGGGCCGCCGCTCACCATTCGATGCTCGATTGCACTACCACCAATCGACTCGATCTTTTACATCTACAGATTTCTACTCCTGCTATTCTAGTCCCTCTAATCCACTGGACGTCACCGTGCTCACTTCTACGGGCTTGATTCCATGCTATCGCTATACTCTCCGATCTCTGGGTGTCTCTAATCAAATGTCACGGTGTAAAAGCTCAATACAGGCTGAAAGGTTTGCGGATTGCGATACGTTCTTCTAAATTGCGATTGCGTTGCGATGAATCTATGTCGTCAAAGTCAGGGACTGAAAAAAAGCATTTCTACAAACTACTGCACTAAGAACTCGGCGTAAACTCCAACGGCGCGCCCGCCAACCCTCTCAGCGTATCCACGATCAGCGGAATCGCAGCAAAGATCAACAAGATCGCTCCGAACAGCACGAACGACAGCGAGGCGATGGCCATGGACCTGGGTTTAGAAATGAGGCTCGAAGCGCCGATGGCACCTGCGGTGCTTCCCATGGCGATACCGATGGTCAAGTAGTCCTGGTTCCCGCCCGTTTCGTCGTTCTGCTTGTCCGTCGGGCCGTCGATATCCGGATTCAAGCGGAGCAGCCTAAAGAACGGATCCTTAAAGATCGAGATCAAAATGCCCGTGATCACGACCAGCACGACAGTCAAGCTCTCGTCCGCGCCGATCGTCAAGCTGAGTTCAATCGCCAAGGGAGTCGACATGAACCTGCTCGCGAACGCCAGGGCCCTTTCCGGCGCCACGCCCACCGCCCCCGCCACCGTCGGCCAAACAAACAGACTCAGCAGCGAGCACGGCAAGAGCACGCTCAGCATCTCGCCCAAATACGCCCACAAATCCCACCGGTAGCGATACATCGGAATCGCAAGCGACACAATGCCCGCATCGAGCGTGGAGAACAGCACATCGCCCGCACCGATCACGGGACCTTGATAGCCGCCGAGGGACCAGAGAACGGTGTACTTGGCGTCGACGCTGTAGCTCGACAGCGTGCGCTTGAGGCGCCACCCGCGGGCGGCGCCGAGGCCCCAGAGGAGCAGGACGGTGGCGACGGAGGTGGTGAGGATCGGATGGGCGTATCGTCGGATCGGGGCTGGGACGAGCGTGATGCTCGCGAGGAACGTGACGATGTTCACGGCGAGGAAAAGGGGAAGCGAGATGTCGAGGAGGTAGAACACGGGTAGGCCTGTGATGAGGAGGAGCAGGCAGAAGAGCCAGGGTAGGGACAGCCAGAGACGCTCGACGAGCCGGTCGACTGCGTCCATCTCGGGGACCTGGATCTGCTCGCCAGCTGCGGGTGGTGAGTCGAGATCCTTCGTGGAGGGGGAAGGCTTCTCGTCGCTGCTGGCAAGCCCGGACGAGCGCGGTTGCGCCTCGATATCGTCGTCGAGCGACTTAGCCTCGTGCCGCACCTCATCGCTCGTGCGCGTCGGCGTAGTCGGCACCAGCGTCGGCATCACCAGCGTCTCCTCGACCTCCGCGCGCGGATCCACGCCCTCCTCCACCGCACTCGAACGCCGCCGTTCCAGCAGGTCCCGACGCGCGCGCAAGATGTACTCGTCAAACGTGGGGGACACGTCATCTTTACCCTCAGGGTCGAATCGAGCCGAGGCGGCCGAGGCGCTCTGCGGCCTGCGCTGCGAAGCGAGGTGCAAGAGCGCGCTTCCCGGCCCGACAACCGCGCCGATCCTCCCCTTGCTTTTGGCTGCATCGTTGCCGGATCGTGGCCGAGGCGTGCGTGATGGCGGGAGCGACACGTCCCTCGTTTTTGGGCTGTCAGCGACCCACGAGCGCGCCAGCGACCTACTGCGCGCCACTTCGGGTCTCTCCACACGTCTGCCGCGCGCAAAGTAGCCGGCTTGCGTGGAGTGCAGCGGGTGGCTGTGCTGGAGCGCAGGCGAGCCGGGGCGGGAGGACAACGAGGGCGAGCGCAGCGGGTAGTGTCTATGATGCTCACGCACGGGGCTGTGCGATAGCGCAAAGGGATCGCCCTGCTGACGCGCGGTTTCGAGCTGCACGTGCTCCAGCTGGCGCCGCGCATCCTGGGTTCGGTTCGACGCTTCGCGGGACGCTTCGCGGGACGCTGCACTGCGGGTGTCGAGCGTCAGCGGCACAGTCGCGATCGCAGTCATACCCGAGAGACCGGTCGCGACGCTGCCCAGCATAGCGCCGCCGTGCATCGACCCGGAACCCTCTCTGCCCCCCACCGCCGCCGCCGCCGCCGCCGCCGCCGCCGCCTTCTCGCTGTCCACGTCGACATCGTGTACGGGAGGGTTGATGCTCGACATGACCGCGACGAGCGTCGCAACACTCGCGCGGCGCTGCTCCTCGGCACGCTGCACCTTGACTTGCCTCTTCAGCCTGCTCGCCCCGCACCTCCGTTTGACCGCAGCGACACCCCAGCGCAGCGCACGGTGCAGCAGCACAGGCACGATCAGCGCCGCCACCTGGCTCGCCGCGAACCACCCTGTGATCAACCCGATCTCTCGCCCGCCAATAATCTCCCGCGCCGGAATGAGGATGAAACTGGGCGTGAACATGACCGACATGTACCGCAGGCAAAAATCGCACGGCGCTTCGAGCAGCCCCAGCGCCGGCTGCAGCAGCATTTTCTTCTCCGCTTGGTCCGCCTTGCGGTGGCGGGGAGCAATGCGCCGAATTGGAGCAGTGGTGGAGAGATAGTCCAGGAGGAGCAGGAGCACGAAGAGCAGGAGCATGGCGAGTACAGGGCTGGGGAAGCGGAACGGCGCGCGGTCCATGGCCTGCTTGATCAGCCAGGTGAGCAGGAGCAGCGAGGTTATGCCCACGGGCACGTGGATCCAGTTGGTAAACAGCGCGGAGCGGCGCGAGGGGTCGGCGAGCAGCAGCCGTACGGCGAGGACGACGTGCGCGGGCGAGCGGATGCGCGGGATGTACGGCCGGTCCAGCGTGCATGCTTCGCACGACGAGGGGCTGTGCGGGGGAGGGTGACGTGGAGTGCTGTTGGAGCGGGGAGTGAGGGCGGCTGTCATGGTGCGTGAGGTGGATCGTGAGGAGTTGGAGGAGGTGGATATCGGTGGGGTGGCGGTGGTTGGGCCGTCGGCGAGCATGTTTGTTGTGGGTGATGTGACGAGCACTGCCGGTGCATGTTGTGAGCTCGATGCGCTCGGGGGGTTGGTGAGGGTGGGATGAGAGCGTGCCGAGCCCATGGGTTTGGATCGAATCGAAGGTGATGCAGTGGTGGACTGTGGTCGTGAAGGGTCGTGTATGCCGCAGAGAGTGATGTATATATGCTGTTGCGTCAGTCGATCCAGTCGAATGAAGAACAGGTAGGGAGGTTGATGGGACGGAGCCTGCGGGTCGGGGGTTGAATCTCAAAGAAGAGTCAGCGTGTCAACAAGACATATATATATCGTGGAAGCTATCGCATGATTCTGCAAACAATTCCCGCGGCAGCAGCTGAGCGCAGCTCGACACAGCGGTGTGTGGGGCACAGAGACGCACAACTAGCCCCGTTTCGGTAGGCACCACAGGCTGCTACGAAAACGAGGCTTGAGCAAAACAGTGCACAAATGAACATGTTGCTAAGGCGACGATATACAAAGGAATGTCGCGCTCAGCCGCTCGTCCAAGTTGGCAGCCTGCGGTAATCAGACGCGCGGGCAGGGGGCCGCATGATGGCATGTCAAGGAAAGCGAAACACAGCCACGCACGCGCGCCCACCTGCTCTTGTATCGATGAGCTGGGCTGTGGGAGGTGGATCGATGAGCAGCCTTGCGAGCCGAATGCGTCTCTGCATCGACACTCCGCGCTCAATCATCGAGACAAGGACCCTAGCGAACAATCCCACGCGTCGTCACTGCTCTCGTATTTGCTGCCAAGCAGGCGCTAGTTGAGCTCACGTCAAACGGGGGATGGGATGGGAATGCCAAGACCTCACCCCACGAGAGCCTTGTGACAATGGGCCCCCACACACACACACCAAACGCCGTTTGACGCAGCGAGTCTCGACCCTTTCAGCAGGGACAAGTCGAGGCTTTCATGCTTTGTACAGCAAGCATGAGATTTTTCATACGCCGCACCGTCAAAAAGGAAAGCTATGCCGCCGTCGATGGCGCCGCCGGTGAAAAATTGGCCTTCAGTCGTCCGTGATCCCCCCCGATGTCAAGCTTTTTGAACAAAGAACATCATATGGCGCTCACTCCCACACGACTCGCCGAGCACGATGAGCCCACCAAGTAGGAACGTGCCAAGAACCCCCACTCCATCTCTCCACCGTTCTCCCCGCTGTGGGTGGGCAACTCTCAGAGTGGGGACGCTGCCTCGGGACGGAGACTTTTCTTCTGGCATGCTTGGCACATCGGTCAATTTGCGAACCCTTTGTGCAGTCCGCCAAGCCCAAAACAGAGCTTTAAGCGGGGCGGGGGGTGTCTTCAGACATTGGAATGTGCGCCCACCCGCCCAATCGGGCCTAAAAATAGGCTTCTCTGCAAGCGAGTGCAGAAAAAACGTGGCTGGCCACGGTCTTCGATGCGAGCCTGCCAAGATAGACACTAAAATGTCGCCTCTCTGCTTCCTCTTGGCGCTGGCAAGGTATGGCATGATTCTCTCTCACTAGCAAGTCGCATATGACGGCGACCCGATGTAGGGAGGTGAAATGTGGCGCTGTAGATTCCTGCTTGTAAAGTGACATGTCAGCCAGACACCGCGGTGCTTTGCTGTCATGCAACGTTGACGCATCATGACCACGTGAAATGGTGTGAGATTGCAAAGTGGTCCGCAAGTTTCCGAAGGGTGCCGCCCACTTTGCGTGCTGTTCTCGCTTCGAGAAGGTCTGCAGCTCGGTCCGAACACTCGCAATCAAGGCCACGCAGCACAGCGAGGATCTTTCCGGAAGATGCACGCCGTCGCGGGGGAACACATGCCGGTGTGTACAGGCTGTGCGTCGCATCGCATTTGCATTGGCAATGTCGTGCATCGTTCCCACCCCTCTCTCTAGACCACAACGCTGATCGAATCCGATCGCAGACTCCCATCGCACACACTCTCTGAACATATCGCCCCCCCCCCCGATTGCGTGTAAAAGTGGTGAGATTCAAGCTCTATCCGACGGCAAACCTACCCCCACCTCTCCGCCTCCCCACGCCCCACCCTCCCCTTCTTGCCCATCCCTTTCCCCTCCCCACCCGTCATCCTCCCCAGCGCCTGCAGCCTCTTCGCCCGCCCAAACCTGATCCCCTGCAGCACAAAATCAATCGCCTCCTCAGCCACCTTCTTCCTCCTCTCCACCTCCGCCCTGTAACAAAACGCCAACGGGAACCTGAAGCTCAACCACAGATACAGCGTCAAGCAGCGATGCAGCGATTCGAGCATGAGCAGCGTTGTGATGTTGATCAGCGCGTGTGCTGTTCCCCCGCCCACGGGCACGGTGTCTGCGCCCGTGTTGAGGTATGCGAACAGCGGTAGCTGCTCCGCTGCTCCTTCTCGAACGGGACTCGCATCCCGAGCGTGGATGGCTTTGTGCATGAGAGCGACCACCTCGTCCTCCACCTCGAGCATGGCGAGATCTTTGGCAGCTCCATCGAAATCCACCAGTGCGCCGCGGCTGAACTGGCGCACGGCGTTGCACAGGAAGGCCACGACGCGCTCATCGCGCGTGTTCGCCGGGGCATTGCTGAACGTCTCCCGTTCGGTTACCGTGAGCATCCCCGACGATGCGGACTCGATCAGCGGCGAGATGGTCAGCTGCTGGCTGAAATCCGACAAAAAGTAGTTCCGGGAATCGATCCGCGAGAGCAGCGCGACGTCGGCAAAGATCTGCGAGAGCGTACGCAGGCCGCTGCTGCCCGCGTCCTTGCCGGGGAGCATCGCGCTCAGCTGGCTGAGCGTTTCCGAAGACGGCTGGATCGACGCCCGCGTGATCGGCAGCAGGGGCGAGGCGAGTGCAGCACGTAAGATCTCGAGCTCGTGCTCGTGCCGCGTCGTCACCACGCCGCCCAGCTCGGCTTTGGCAGTAGAATCCTGCGTACCGTACCGCCCGGCCCGGCCCGCAATCTGCTTGATCTGACTCGCAGACAGCGTCACCTCCTCCTTGCCGTTCCACTTCGTCAACGTGTCGAACACCACCCGCTTGATCCGCAGGTTCAGCCCCATCCCAATCGCATCGCTCGCTACCATCACATCCATCTTGCCAGCATTGAACAGCTTCGCCTGCTCCGCCTTCGTCTCTGGCGGCAACGCGCCGTACGCCACCGCGCACCGCAGCCCCGTCTTCTGCTCGATATCGCGCTTGAGGGCAAAGATGCCCGAGCGCGAGAAAGCTACGATGCAATCGCCCTTTTCGATTTTACTCAAATCGTCGTGTAGCGACTCCGGGGCGACGCTGAGCGGCGTGAGCCGGTCGTAGCGGTGCACGGTTAGGTGATCACCGCACGCTTGAGCGATGTTCTGGATGAGCGGGATGACGGACGCCTCGCCGCACAGGTGCAGCTCTTTGGCGGGCAAGCCGAGCACGGCGTTGGTCCACGCGTAGCCGCGCTGCGCATCGCCGATCATCTGGATCTCATCGACCACGCCCACGTCGACAGCGCGTGTCGTGGAGACCATCTCGACCGTGCAGCTGATCAAGCCCGCTAGGGGGTCCACCGTGCGCTTCTCCTCGCCTGTGACTAGGTTGCATGCGCGCGCGGGTACGCCGGGCGAGACCGTGCCGCTGTTGAACCGGTCCCATACTTCGTGTGCGAGGAGGCGGAGGGGGCCGGCAAAGATGCCCGTGCGTGCCTTGGAGAGCGCGACGAGCGCGCCGTGGGTCTTGCCCGAGTTGGTGGGGCCGACATGAAGATGAATGTTGCGGATGAGGGTTCGTGCCTTGGGGTATTGGTGGATGGGGAAGCGCAGGTCCATGCAGGAGCGTAGGAGGGAGAGTTGGGAGCGGGCGAGTGAGATTTCGGCGGATTCGGCTGCGCTGAGTGTGGTCGTGCTGGACGTTGAAGAAGCGTGTAGGGTTTCGAAGCCTCGATCGACCCAATCGAGGAACGCCGAGACGCAGAATCGTCCCAGACACTCCTCGCCTTCGATGCTGTAAGACGAGACGGCGTCCGAGAGGTACGAGAACGTTTTTGCTTCAGCAGGCTTGCGCGTATCGTGCAAGACGGCCATATCCGGGATCGTGTCCTTAGCTTGCTCCGACCACGTCCTAAACAGCTCGATCGCAGTCTCTCGATTCGTCAACTTCGATCCAACTCGCTTCAATATTGGCCGCTGGTCTGCATCATCCCTCAAACAAGACTGGAGCAGCAGCTGAGCAGGCCCGTCTTTGATGCCGTACGCTACGAGCTGCGACGGCAGCTCCGGATCCCTACTCATCGCCGTAAGTTTTTCCACGAGTTTCCGCCCCACTTCTTGTCCTGTTGGCGGTTCAGGTACGGAAAAGTCGACGTCTTTGACCTGGTTGCGAGTCTTGCCCTGGAACCTGTCCTTGCTGAATCGACCGTCCTTGCTGAATCGACCGTCCTTGCTGAATCGACCGTCCTTGCTGAAGCGACCGTCCTTGCCACCCTTGCCCCTTCGATCTTGCTTACTAGTGCTGCTGGAGCCAGAGACACCCCATCGAGTCGCGTAGCCCGGCGTTGGCTGTCCTTTGGCCGGACGCGGAATGTAGCCGCTATCGTATCTGCCTCTTGCTGTTGGAGCTGTGGTCGAAAACGTTCGCAGCCAAGGGTGGAGTCTGGACGAGGAGGCGTCTGCTGATGCAAAGCAGAGACGTGCTCGAGCTGCGCCACGTATTGTCAACGTGGACAACACCGCAGCTGAGGGTACAGCTACGCCGAGCGACCTTCTCAGCATTGCTTCTATGAGATCCGAGAGGATGAGTGTGTGTATGATGTGGTAAGAAGGGTCGAGGGTCGACCAAGATCATCGAGTAAGGAAGGACAAGAAGAAAGTGGAGAATTTTCCAAGCACAAAAAAAAAAAAAAAAGAAAAAAAAAAAGAAGAAAAAAAAAAGAAAGTATTACGTAATCATTGCTATTGACACTTTTTCTTCTTCGTTTTGTCCTTTCCTCCTTTCCTCCTCCTTCTTGTTTCCTTCCATTCTACTTGCAACATCGACGATCGGCGTCAGCATCGGACGCGGCATCGCGACATGAAGGTAGTCGGCCTGCTGAGCGGCGGCAAAGACTCGTGCTACAACCTCATCCACTGCGTTCAGCAGGGGCACCAACTTGTCGCGCTCGCTACGCTCGCTCCTCCCGGCTCAAAAGATGAGCTCGACTCGTACATGTACCAGACCGTCGGGCACGACGCGGTCCATCTCGTAGCTGAAGCGATGCAGCTCCCGCTCCACCGCCGCGTGATTCGGGGTACAGCGGTCAACCAGCGCTCCGAGTACGGCTCGCGCACTTTTGCTACAACTTCCCCCGAATCGCAAGACGAAACCGAAGACCTATACCACCTGCTGCGGGACGTCAAGGCCGCGCACCCAGACGTCGAGGGCGTATCCGTCGGCGCGATCCTGTCCAACTACCAACGCGTGCGCGTCGAACACGTCGCATTGCGGCCCGAAATTGGCCTTACGCCGCTGACGTTTCTGTGGCAGCGCTCGCAGAGCGAGCTGTATGCGGAGATGCTCGACGCGGGTTTGGTGTCGATCCTGATCAAGGTGGCGGGCATTGGGCTGGACGAGAGCGATTTGGGGAGGACGCTGGCGCAGATGCAGGTGAAGTTGGAGCGGTTGTCGCGGATGTACGGTGCGCATGTGTGTGGGGAAGGTGGGGAGTACGAAACGCTGACGGTGGATTCGCCGTTGTTCAGGAGGAGGGTAGAGGTGGGGGAGACAGAGACGGTGGTACATTCGGATAGTGCGCTTGGGAGTGTAAGCTATTTGAGGTTGAAGAATGCGAGGTTGGTGGAGAAGGAGGAGGAGGTGAAGCAAGGGGGTTGGGCGAGGACGCCGCCGCTGTTGGATGGGGTGGGGAGGAGGACGTTGAGAGCTGTGCAGCGTGGAGAGGGGAGCTCAACAGCAGAGGAGTTGTCAGGGGCTGTCAACGGATTGCAGCTCGACGATGCCGTCATTGACTTTCCAGCAGCCCCATCCATCCGCCGCAAGGGTCGCTACGTCGTGCTCTCCAACATCACCGGCGTCTCCTCCTCCTCATCTGCCACCACACCAGAAGACCAAGTCCACAACGCCTTCACCACCATCCTTCACCTCCTCTCCACCTCTCCCACCCCTTTGGGCCTGGAGCACATCACGCACATCAACCTCTACCTGCGCACACAAACGCTCTTCACGCGCATCAACGCTATCTACCGCACGCTGTTCGGCGTCTCTCCACCGACACGCGCGTGTGTCGCGCTCCCCACCCTCCCGCCTGGCTGCGACATCGTCATCAACGCCATCGCCTTCGACGACACTTCTGTCACCGCCAGTGAGCGGCCGTTTGACAGGCGCGCGCTGCACGTGCAGGGGCGCTCGTTCTGGGCGCCTGCGAACATTGGGCCGTATTCGCAGAGCCTGGTGCAGGCGGAAAAGTGCTGGATTGCCGGGCAGATTGGGCTGGTTCCTGCGGATTTGAGTTTGCCGGAGGATGGGGGGGTGCAGGCGGCGCTGAGTGCGCAGCACGCGAGGCGGATCTGGACGGCCACGATGGGTGATATGGGCGGGAGAGGCGTGCAGAAGGGGTGGGTCGAGGGCGGGGTGTGTTGGCTGGATGAGGTGCAGGGGGTTGAGGGCGCGAGGCGGGCGTGGTTGTGTCAGGGTGGTGGGCTGGGCGAGGAGGATGAGGAGGACGACGAAGAGGGAGAGGGGGAGAACTGGCTGGGTCAGACAAGGGGAGACGAAGGAAAGGTGCCTCCGATGCTGTTCGTCGTGCTTCCCAAGGGACACCTGCCGAGAAGTGCCGCGATCGAATGGCAGATCACCGCGCACACCGGTCGCATCCCTCCGCCCATCACCACCTGCACAAATGCTTCTGTCAACGATGATGACGACGACGACGACGACGAACCAGGGTCCGACACCTCGGACGTGTCCATCCAACGCTTCTCGACCGTCATCGAACCTTTCCACCTCACTCACACCATCACCACCTCCACCTCAGCCTGCAGCACGTTCGGCATCATCACCCTGCGTCGTCTCTCTTCGCCCGCCGAAGCAGACGCAGACGGAGACTCGAAAGACGCGTTCACAGCTTCGATTCGCAGTTGCGCTGACAAGTCGTACGCCACGCAGCTCTTCCAACCTGTCACAGCTATGGATGCTCAAGCATTGGCGCTGCTCAAAGACCTGTTCGCGACGACATCTGAATCACTGCTCGACCAGTCGCAACTGATCCCCTGTTCAAGCATTCACACTCTCGCAGACGACTCGACATCTCACCAGGTAGATCTGGCTCTTGTATGGCACGGCATCTAACATACCCTTTTCCATCGCAATTCAAACATCTTTGCTGGCCAAACTCGCATCACCTCCCCTCGCCAGGCTGCAGCGTATCCACCAACTCCTTGAACTGCGACACAATCTCCCTCTCCTTCTTGGCCTTCTCCTCCGCCTGCAATCGCAGCATAGTCCGCTTCTCCTCGGCCGAAATCACCTGATTCTCCTTGCGCATGCGGACGGCGTTCATACGATGGTGTCGACTGCCACTCATGACGTAGCCCGCCTTTTCGTAGGCTTCGATCTGGTCGGATGTCAAGCCGATCTCTCCTCGTCGTGGGATGCGTTTGCCGTCTTGCACGTACGATGCCATGGCTGAGCCTTCGCCTGGAAGCAGCGCGCCACCGTACGCACGAGGGTCGACGGGCTTGCCATCGGCTGTGACGGCGGGCAGCGTGGGTCCAACTTCGACGTCGGAGTCCGCGTCTCCAGGAGGATGCGAGTCGCGCCGAGACGTGGCGGCGTCTTTGCGCTCTTCTTCGGACTCGGAGCGAGATGGTGATTCAGAGCGGTGGCGACTGCTCCTGTGTCTCTTTTCAGAATCGTGTCGACGGTGTCCGCTCGAACGGCTCGGCCTGTGGTGACGGCTATGGCGACGAGACGTGTCTGCATCGGATTGCGAGTCGGTCCCCGAGTCAGACCGGCCCGAGTCGTCCTCGCCCGAGACCGCAGACCGCGATCGCTTCGATCGTTTCCTCCGATCGCGCTCCTCTTCATCACGACGATGAGACCTCGACGAGCGCGAATGGCGCTTGTTATCGCCATCTTCATCTCTATGCCTGCTGGATCGATGATGCTTGCTCGAGCTGGAATGATGACGATGGCTTCGAGACGAGGAAGAGTGGTGCTTGTCGCTGCTGCTGCGTTTTCTGTCGTGCCTGTCTCTGTCTCTGTCCCTGTCCCTTTCCCTGTGTTTGCTGCTGCTGTCACGATGACGCTTCTTTCGCTTTTCGCGTTCTTCGTCGCTGTCGAGTGTCGGATGCGGTGGGCTTGGTGGCCAGATGGAGATAGAAGAGTTCTTGCGCTGTTCGTTGCGAGAAGTGAAGAATCCGCCGTCACCGCCGCTGTTGCCGCCGCAGCCGTTGCTGGCGCCGGTAGACATGGACGATGCATAAGGGTCACGTGGCAACCTCTTCCACTGCGCAGCACCATACTCGCTGTCTCCGTCCCCTCCATTGCGATCCTCCGCCGCACCAAAGTAGCGACCGCCGCGACCTTGACCGCCTCCGTTACGGGAGGGCCCCCAACCTCCACGCGAGTCGTCGTCCCTCCTATCATCTCCATGCCGGCGGTCGTACGAGCGGGCTGGTCGATCCTCGCGCGAGTCTTCGCGGGGAGGCGGGACCCATCGATCAGCGTGCGGCCTGGGTGGACGTCGATCTGGATGTATAAAGGAACGTTGTGGTTGCATGTCGGCTGACGAAGCGGAAGGCTCAGTGTTGTCGTAAGATGGTGAGCCACATCGCTGCCTGGGACTCGAGCTGCGTTGTGCTCGATGCTGCGGTGATCTGGATCGAGGGCGGTCGCGGCCTATCCTGCCGGCGAGAGAGTTCGTTGGCTCGCCGTCATCCTCGTTAGTTTGTCGTGACCTTTGCTTGGAAGCCAGCAGGCGCGAGCGTAGCTGCTGTTCGCGGTCGAGCTGCTCGTGTGTCGATGCGCCTGAGCCTGAAGCTGAGGCTGAGCTCGCATCGGGACCCGAGCCAAGCCGTTCTGCCAGGGTCGACATGGCGCCTTTTGCCCTGAGATGATGGCCGAGAGGGAAGAGGATGAACAGAGGTGGAGAAAGAAAGGCTGAGTTTCGGCAGCTGAGCGCTTTTTGGCGAATTTTTCAATTTGTTAAGTTCCCTTAATTGTCTCGGGCGAGTGGAAGAACACGCCGCAATGAGCTGGAGCTTGTCAAGCGCGCGCACAGACGTTTTTCGCTGTCTTTCCTTCTCATCCTCATCTTCATTCTCACCATTACTCGTTCACACATCCATCGCTCGCCTTGGCACTGACCTGGAAGCGTTACCCCTCAACATGCTGCGGAATACACGAGCGACACTGTCGCTGCTCGTAGTGCTCTCTCTGGCCCTCTTCTCCACACTCGCTTCCGCCTTGCCCTCAGCAACAGGCAATCGAGTCCTCGTCGTTATCGACCCTCCCTCAAAACAGCAATACTCGACCTTCTTTGCTTCTCTCACCTCCAAAGGCTACCAGGTCGACTACAAAGCTCCTCGTGACGTCAAACCGCAACTCGTGCAACACGATGTGCTTTCGTATGACCACCTCGTCCTTCTCTCGCCCTCGAGCAAGTCTTTGGCTGCTGACATTGCGCCGCAACAGCTTGTAGAGTACCTCAAGAGCGGAGGCAACATGATTGTTGGGCTGGACTCGAGCGTTAGCGAAATGCACCGGGACTTTGCTCGCGAATTTTCGCTCGAATTCGAGGAGAAGGGCAGTGCGTTGGTCGACCACTTCCGGTACAGCAGCGAGCACGATGCTGGCAACCACACTGCGGTGCTTGTCGGTGGGAACAAGGAAGGAGTTGCAGCAGGTCTCAGTGCCGGCGGTCTGGTGAAGAACCTGAACGTTTTTTCGGAAGAGACGCTGCGTGCGGCCAAGTCGACGCCTCTGCTGTACCGCGGCATTGCACACCGCGTGGGAGCCAACCCGCTCGCGTTCCCGCTCATCCTCCCGCCCGCCACCAGCTACTCGTCCGAAGTGCCCACGCTCGTCAAGGAGCAGGATGCGGTCACCGAGTCCACGTCGTATTCGACTCCTGCGCCTGTTACCGTCACTACGACCAAGATCGTCGATGGCGAGACGCAAACCTCGGAAGTGCTGTCGACTCCCCGCGCGGTGCCGACGGTGGTCAAGAGCAAGTCAGCTAGCAAGCTCGGCAAGAACGGCTGGGTCGCCAAGAACCGTGCGAGCCTCGACGCGCTCGAGACGCGCAAGGAGCTCGTCGCTGGTGTCGCCACTTCTGCTTCGGGCAACGCGGTCGTTTCGCTCGTTTCCGGGTTCCAGCTGGCGTCGAACAGCGCGCGAGCTGTGTTCCTCGGCTCGACTGACCTGCTCTCCGATGCGTTCTTCTCTGATTCGGACAGCGGCAGCGTCAACAAGCTCGTAGCGAGCGATCTGACGAGCTGGACGTTCCAGGGAAAATCCGTGTTGAAGGTCATCGCGACCAACCACCACCGCGTCAAGTCCGATTCCGCGGATACCCGCGAGGACTACGAAGAGACCGAGGCGGGCAACAAGATGTATCGCATCAAGGACCACGTGCACTACAGCGTCGACTTGGTGCAGCACCACCCGCAGCTCGGCTGGATCCCCGCTGATCCGGCACTCGATCTGCAGGTGTCGTTCAACATGCTCGACCCGTACATCACCGCGCACTTGACGGCAGTCGACGCGGGCAACTTCACACACACCGCTCCATCGCAGACCACGGAGAGCAAAGCATTCACGCGCTTCGAGACGACGTTCCAGGTGCCCGATCGGCACGGCGTGTTTACGTTCCATCTCAACTTCAAGCGCGCCGGTCTGTCGTTTGTCGAAGCGAAAGATACCGCGCCTGTGAGGCCGTTTAACCACGACGAGTATCCGCGCTTCTTGAGCTCGAGCTGGCCGTACATCACGGGTGCGTTCAGTACGGTGGTTGGGTTCCTGCTGTTCACGGCGATCTGGTTGACGATTCGCGAGGAGCCGGGGGTGGGCAAGAAGAACAATTAGAGAGAGTTGGATGTGGGTGGCGTACATATGAATGATTGAAACCAGACGAGATCGTGTGACTGTGTGGGGGAGAAGTCTAGCGTGTGTCGCGGGTGTGATGGTGAGGGGTTGAGTAGCACAGCTCGCCATCGGCGTGTCGGAAATATGCCACCTTCTCATCCCCTCGTTCCTTCTCATCATCCAGGATAGCAGCGCCGAAATCGAACCACCACAGCTTGCGATCCGTGACACCCACCACTCGATCCGCGTGCGCCACGACGCCGTACAGCGGGCTGTCGGTGCTCCTCAACGCAAATGCGGTCCAGTCCCTTGCCTCCCCCGCCCCTGCCCCTGCCCCTGGAGCCGACAATAGCGGCACACTGTACCCCGCCAAGCACGAAACATCAAACACGCGCACCTTAGCATGCCTCGCCCCTCCTATCACCAGCGCCTCACCCCGCGGGCCCCCGAACGAGATCGAGTACACCGCGTCCGTGTCGTAGTTCTCGCGGAACACGGCGATTGGGTCGAGCTCCCTGCGCGCCCTCCGTCCACCGTTGGCGCTAGCGTCCTTGCGGAGCGAGAGCTGGCGCGTATCGTACACGCGTACCACTCCATCGTAGAACCCGACGAAGAGCAGGAATGCTGGCAGAGTCGACACCACTGGCGGCGTGGCCATGGCGTACACCGACGTGCGCTGGCCCGTCGACGCTACGTAGAACGGCTCGTCCAGCTCCACCGCGGAGGTGAGGGACAGCGGGTAGATGTACACAGCGTGCTCGGCCGTCAGCCCCACCGCCACCCACCTTTTCCGTTCAGCTGGATCGCGGGTGTCGGTGCAGCTGCCGAGCAGCACCGACCACGCGCGTGTTGCCGATCCCGCGGCAGAAGAGTCTAGCAGCACGGGCGCATTGTTGAACGCGACGCTGCGCAAGGTGCGCGGTGTAGCGGCGCCCGAGTCGTCCGCTGCTGTGGAAAGGTCGGTGGGGGCAGCGACGCCGGACGAGTCGAGCTGCCAGCTCCATTCTTGCGCCTCGTCGTGCGAGTCGGGGTCGACACGGTGGATGCGCAAGCAGCCGCGCTTGGAAACCGACGCTATGAGCAGTCCTTCATTCCCGACATCGTTAGAGCTCGATGCAGAGCCCTTCTGTACCGAAACACTCGCCACCTCCTGCCGTCGTACTGCAGGGTAATGACGCAGCACATCGACCGCTACACTCTTGCCCTTCTCGTTAGAGCGCAGGCCGAGGAGCTGGACACACCCATCCGCATACCCAACAACCACCGTGCTTGCCTCTGCATCAACGGCTTGCAACGCAGTCACATCGAGCCAGGGATCGTCCTGTGCCACCGCCGCTGCTGCCGCACTGTCGCCGAGTCGGCTGTTGAGCCGTATCCTCGCAACCAGCGTTCGAGGCTCCGCGACACGATAGATAGCCAGCTCCGACCTTGCGCCAACAATGATCCAGCGCGTTCCCGTCGTGAGTGTGGGGATGGCAAAGTCGCCGCCGCCGAAGCGCCTCGCTCTGCCTGCTGTTCTTCCGGGCATCTTGCGGTGTGCGGTGGCGATGTCGACGGAACCAGCTCGCAGCGTCACGTCTGACCAGCAGTGGGTGAGCAAAGCGGCGTAGCGGCAGGCGAACCACCATTTGCTCCTTGCTATCGCTGCACGAGCTTGCCGTGTGTAGGCGTTGTGCGGTGCATCGAGCCGGTCGAGCTGCACGCTGGCGTAGTCGCTGGCGAGGACGTGCTTCCAGCCGTGCTCGTCGACCAGCCGCAGGATGTGCTTGCATGTCCTGCTGAGCGCCGAGAGCGTTTGTGCGGGGAGGTGGGCGAAGATGTAAAGCCACACGTCCGTGGGCAGACGCAGAAGCGGCGGTGGCGCGTGGATGTTGTTGGTGATGTATCGTGCGCTTTGACGATGATGACGAGGCAGAGAGGGCGTGGCTACTCCGTTGGCAGCTTGGTGCGTGCTCATGCTCTTTGTTTTCGAGATGCTGGTGGAATGAAAGAGATCGGGATATGCATCGAGGAGTGAAGTGAGTCAGGGTTCTGGTCGGCTATTTGCACACGACTGAGCCTCCTCCACAAGACGCTCAAAGGTGTTGCTCTTGGTGCTTCATCACCATCACCACCATCGACAGCAACAGCGACAGCGACGGTACCTGCCAGCCAGTCAGCAGCTCAGAACAGCATTGACAACATCACCTCTGCACACGCGAGTCTCTCCGCTCAAACGTTTGCAATACATCAACCATGTCGATCCGCTTCCACAAGGGTCCGTCCATCATCACGCTTTTGTAAGTCCACCCTCCTCCCCCATCTCCTCCTGCTCCAACTACTTACACTCGCTCACCTATCCCGCCTTGTTCTCCCGCATCCTCGTGCCACAGCCACGATGCGACCTCGCCAACGTCCAAGCAAGTGCTTCAGCTGCTGACTTCGTACAACAGCAACCCGCACCAGCCCACGCCCTCCGCGTCCTCTTCCACCAACGCCTCTTCGCACGGCGAGTCCTGCGTGATCGAAGCCAACGGCGGCGGCGCCGACGCCACCTCGTATTTGCGTCAGGCCGCCTCCGACCCGCCCTCTTCGCCCTTGATCCAGCTCGAAGTCGTCGATCGCCGCGCCAACCCCCCGACGCCAGACCAGCTGCGCAGCATCGTCGACTACCTCGCCTCCCCCTCCACCGACACCGAGAAAAAGGAGGCAAAGTACACAACCACCGGGTTTGATCTCGACGAACACGAAAGACGCAACAAGGCGCTCGCGAAACATCTCAGTGCGGAGAGGGGAAGCGAAGGCTTGCCCAGGATCAAAGATGGTCCGCTGGTGGTCAATTGGGACGAGGGAAGCGCTGCTACCGACCTCGAGGGCGTCAGGCAGATGATACATCGGCTGCAGGCGACGGCAGGGAAGGAGGAGAAGGCAGGGAAGGAAGGAGACTCGTCGTGCGTCGTTTGTTGAGATCATTGTGCGCGGTTTGGTTTTTGTATACCCCCCCCCTTCAGACGCACCCGCCTCTGCAATCGATTGCCACACCACACACGCGCGCGCACGATGGAGACTGTCAGAAACGGATAACCTTGTGGATTGTGATCGTGTACGTGAGAATGTGCGGGGGTATGTAGAGCATGCATAGAGAGAAAAAACGAGCACGACCGGCGCGAGTGAAAGAAAAAAAATAAAAAATAAAAAAAAAGAATGCTAGCGTTGGGTAGAGAGATAGAGGAAGATGCACTCGAAACAAGTCGAAATCGATTGGAAAAGAGAGTGTGTGTGAGTGTGTGTATGTTTGTGGTGTCGAGACTCAGGCAGCAGCGGCAGCGACGGCCACACTGCTTCCAAGCTGGCACCGATCGAGCAGAGCCTGGTAGACAAACTTGTACGCCCACAGGTTGCCCTTCATCCTGCGAATGTCCAAGCTGTACAGGCCCGGCAAGTTTTTGATGCGCGTCACTTCGACCGAAAAGCGGATCTCCTGCCCGCCGTCCACCGACGCATCGCCGTACAGCGGAGGCGGCTGGTTCTCGTCCGGCGCCATCACCGCCAAGTTGCTCGCCACCGTCGACGACGAGGGCAGCGCCGACGACGCGCCCATCTTGGGACTCGTCGCGCCCGGCTGCAGCGATCCACGCTTGAGCAAGCTGCGCAGCGATCCTCCACCGGGCGTGCTGGCGCTCGGCGTGAGAGAGTCACGGTGGCTCATGCGCGACGAACGCTCGACGTCGGCCTGCGTCGGCGGGAACACCGAGCTGCGGATGCTCATGCCGATCCCCTGCGTAGCGCTCATCAGCGTCTTGGCGCGCTTGCGACGCACGCATTCCAGCTTGAAGTCTTCGTCCTTCTCGTTACGCATGTCGATGCCCATCTCGTACAGCACGCGCTGCACCTCCTTGAGCACCTCGATGGGCGATCGCGACGTGAGCGCAGACTGGTCTACAGCGCCGAGATGGTAGCGCAGTCGAGCTTCGTTGAAAGGAACGGTTGCGCTTGCGGGTGGGGCCGAGGTGGCGACGGCTGCACGCGAGCGCTGCGACTGCTGCTGCGACTGCTGCTGCTGCTGCTGCTGCTGCTGGGCTCGTTGCGAAGGCTCGGCAGCAGAAGCGTTCGAGACATTCGACACAGCAGAGAGCGAGGCCTTGGGCGTCGCCTGCTGCTGGACAGTCGAGGCGCTCGACTTGAGGCCGTCGCTCTCCGTGTGAGAGGCGTCGCTCATGTTGGTGAGCTGCGTCAACTCGGTGGCCTCGCTCGTCTCGCTGTGCGTTCCCGAGGCGGATCGCGACGAGGGCACCGAAGAAGCAGCACCGCTGACTCCTTCGCCACTGCCCGTCTGCGCCTCTGCGTGACGGCTGACACCATTGTGGGCGCTCGTCACAATCACCGAGGGCGTCGTGGATGCGGTACCGTTGGTGTGCGAAGAGGCAGGCAGCCTCTCGAAGGGACCGAGCGGTGGCTGTTCGTTGAAAGTGCCTCGCGAAAGGCTCTTCTTTCGGAACCAGTCCATGACCTTCTTGGCAGCATTGCTCGAAGGACCGGCAGTCGACGTGCTTGCAATGGTGGATCCGTCGTAGAACGTCTTTTCGTTTTGCTGCGGTTGCTGGAGCGATGGAGACAAGGGCTGCGGACGGGAGCTGGCTGTGACAGGGCGCGAAGTCGGCGTCTGGCTTCCTGGAGCTGCCAGGCCGGCGGATCCCTTGCGTTGCTTCTGTGCGGCGGCGGCGGCGGCGGCGGTGGCAGCAGCAGCAGCAGCAGCAGCAGCAGCAGCAGCAGCAGCAGCAGCGCGCTGCTCAGACGAATTGGACGCGTTGTCCTTCCTGCGAGACGAGGTCTGCGAAGGGAACGATGCTTCCGTGGCCGAGTGGGGCACGTTGCTCTCGAGGGCGCGGGCACGATCAGCTGCAGCGGGCGATGCGTCTCCAGCAGCACGTCCCACGACCAGACTCATGGCCTTGCGTCGGCTGCTCCTGCTGGCTGCATCCGAACTGGGAGCGCGGTCCAGTGCAGGACGCGACACGCTGCTCCTCTTGCTCTTGTCGGCTGAAGTACCCTCCACGCCATTGGCGGAAGCCTTTTCGCTAGTCACACCGGTACCGTTGGCCTGACTCGTGCCGTTGGAGCCCAACAATCGCGAAAGGAAGAACTTGTCGGTCGACATGCCCTTGCGATGACGCGTTGCCGAAGCAGCCGCCTTGTCCGTGGCAGCAGTTCGAGTGGACGAGGGCGGACGGCTCGAAGCAGCTGAAGCATCCGTCGCGCTGGTGGCTGGACGCGAGGCATTCACGCCGGCACGCTCGGTGGAAGCGGCAGCAGACGGGAAGCCAACAGCCTCGCCAGCGTTGCTGCTCGCGTTCGAGGCAATGCGCTGGCTGGCGCTGGAAGGAATGCGGGTGCCATTGCTGATGCTTGCGCTGTCCACGTTTTGTCGGCTGTGGACGCTGGCCGAGCTGGGAACGCGGTTCCTGCCGTTCGAAGAGGGCGGCGTGGTGCGAGGGGCAGAAGCAGGCGCCTGACTCTGCTCCATGATAGCTGGGGGAACCGACACGCGCGAGGCCGAGCTGGCAGAGACGTTGCGCATCATCTCGGGAGCGCTGCGTTTCTCTGGGTCTGCTTTGCTGGCGATGACCTTTTCGCTCTCTGGGACGACGGCGGGCGTGGCTGGGACCTGGACAGTGGACGGCTGCAGAACAGACGGCGGTACGGCGGCAGCAGCCAGCTTGTCGGCCGCAGCGCGTGCCCGCTCGCTCTCGGTGGCCCTCGAGCTGTTGCTGCTCGCACTGACCTTGCGGTGCGTCTGCGAAGCCTGGCGGGACCCGGGCGGCGAAGGCATTGCAGCCGCGGCCGATTCCTTGCGAGAAGCCTCCTCGCCGCCATACTCGAGCTGGATCGTGTGGCGCTGCACCTTTTGAGCAGCGGGTCGGCGCTCTTCAGCCTCGCGAGACGCGGGCAAAGCAGCGTTGGCGCCGTCGTCGAGACGAGTGCGCGGCTCGCCACGCGCGTTGCCGAGCGCAGTGACCGGATCCACGAGCGATGCAGCGCCAGCGCCGCCAGCAACGTTACTGTGCGTGGTGGCGCGAGGGAGCGGCGCAGTGGCAGGCTCGGGCGCGACACCACTCGAAGCAGCAGCAGCTGTAGCTGGGGTCGCCTGCGTGGGTGCAGCGGTGGCGTGCGGAGCAATCGCGGCGCCCGAGTCAACACCACGGCTCGCGCTGCCGACAGGCTCGTAGAGACGGTTGGGCACGGTAGCGCTGACCGGCAGCGTCTGTCGATGAGCCGTTGCTCCGGCGACGGCGGGGACGGCGGTATTGGTAGTGAAGGCGGTGCCGACGGGCAGATGCGCGACGTTCTGACGGACCGACTGGCTGCGCTCAATGTGCTGGCGACGCTGCTGCTCTTGAAGCTGTTGCTGGTAGAGCATCTGCTGGCGGTACATCTGGCGCTTCTTGGTCTGCTGCTCCATGGCGGCTCGCTCGAGGTCGTCGACGGAAAACTTGAAGAGCTCGCGGTAGTTGCGCAGCCAGCTGTGCTGCATGACCTGCTCGAGCGTGGCACGTCGCGTGGGGTCCGGGACGAGCATCTTGGAGAGCAGGTCGCGAGGCTGGGCGGTGATGTACTCGGGGAAGGAGAGCGGAGTGGCAAGAATGTACTTGTAGAGCAGGTTGATGTTGTCGCCGTCCGGGTTGGCCGGGTCGTCGTCGAAGGGGAGGTAGCCGGCGAGCATGGCATACAAAATAACACCACACGACCAGACGTCGACGGCCGAGCCGGCATAGAGGCCGTCTTGGACGACGAGCTCGGGAGCGGCGTAGCAGGGGGAACCACAGCTGGTGGCCATGAGATCGTCGCGTTTGTCCTCGAAGTTGTTGGCAAAGCCAAAGTCGGTGATAATGACGTTGCGGTTGCGGTCGAGGAGCAAGTTTTCGAGCTTGAGATCGCGATGGACAATCTTCTTCTGGTGGAGGTACGAGACACCCGAGATGAGCTGGGCGAAGAGACGGCAGGCGTGTTCCTCCTTGAGGTACTTGTGCGCGAGAATGTGGTCGAAGAGCTCGCCGCCCGAGGCGTACTCGAGGACGATGCCGATGTAGCGATCCGACTCGATGACTTCGTAGAGACGCACAATGTTGGGATGGCGGACGTCCTTGAGAACTTGAATCTCGCGCTCGACCTTGGTCATCTTGGCGGGATCCTTGTTGGCAGTGTCGTCGAGGTTGAGGGGAGCAGCGTCGGTGGCCACCTTGTCGCGCTTGATGAGCTTGACGGCGACCTCCTCGCCCCATTCCTTGTGAACGCCGAGCTTGACTTTGCCGAACTCGCCCTCGCCGAGGGTCTGGAGCAAGAGGTAGTTGCCAAAGTGGACTTGCTGGCGACGCGGATGGGCAGCAAAGTAGGAGAGGGCGGCGGGAGAGGTGATGGGGATGCCCGAGGAGATGGCCTGGCTGGTGGTGGGGTCGATGGAAGCAGTTGCAGCGTTGTGCGCCGAAGAGGCGTGGTGGCTGCTGGACATGGTAGGGTGAGCGCTGGCTCTGCGTTCGGTGTAGTTGGCGTTCATGCTGGCAAAGACGTTGGAGGCGCCTGCATTAGCTGAAGCAGCAGCAGCTGCACGCGAACCGGAGGTGGAGTGTTCGGTGGGTGTGGGCATGGCCGAGACGGGCCTGTGGGAATGCGACTGACCGCCCGTAGCAAGCTTGCTGGGCGGATGCTGTGCGAAAGCGGCTAAGGAGGAAGAGGAAGGGTGTTGCTGCATGGCGGCACCTGCACTGGTCATGCTGGTGTAGCCGGCAGAAGGCTGAGCGGCGTAGGCGTTGCGCCAAGAAGTGGACGGTGTACGCGAGACAGAGGCAGCAGTAGCAGACGAGCCTGACACCTTGCGTGTCGAAGTGGTGGTATCGTCGTGGACCACCTGAGGAGGCGATGCGGGCGGGGAAGGGTAACCGGGCGAGCGCATCGAGTTGTTGTCGTAGGCGCTGGAGGAGGGAGCGGTGGGTTGATGGCGAATGCCCGAGCCTGGCGAGGCTGGTGGGGAAGGTTGATGCGAGTGGGACGGCATGATGGTAGATCTAGCGAGCAAGTGACGCTGCGTCTAGAGGCGAGGCGAGGCGAGGCGACGCCGATTTGTGGGACGGCTTCGGGCCGAGGGTAGCCTAGAGAGGAGAGACGGTGGATTGGAATATGTGCAAGCTGGTGAAAGTCAACATGAAAGGTCGAGATGCAAGGCGAAGTGCAACCGCGGTAGAAGGTAGAGCTATCAAGACGAAGCTGATCCGATCCGAAAGAGGATGGTGCCAAGGAAGACCAAGACAAAGCGTCGAGTCGCTGAAAGAAGGATGGAAGAGAAGACTAGCTCGTACGAGGGTGATAGGAGATGGGTAAAAGTGATGGTGGCCAGAGTCAAGATGATGATGATGATGAAAAGAGAAGGAGGAGGAGACCAATGAATGCCGAGCGACGTGTCGTGTCCACTTCAATCGAGTCGAAGCGAGTCGAGTCGAATCGAGTCGAATCCTACCCTATCCTGTCCGGTGCAAGACGGTGCTGCGAAGCAAGATGGCGCGACGAGGATGATGCGAGTGTGCAAGGAGACGAGAAGGAGAAGGAGGCAAGAAGGAAGAAGGGAAGCAAGGAGCGAAGCAAGTGTTCAAAGGGGAGCGAGGGTCGCTAGCGAGCAAGGGGGCGATGCGGCAAAGCGCAACAAGTGCGTGCGTGCGTGTCTGCGAAAGAGAGTGTGGGCTTTGAAAGGGAGAGAGGACGAGAGTGCGTGTTGCGTGTGTGTGTGTGTGTGTGTGTGCGTGAGCTGGAGAGGGAAAAATCAAAATCACAAAAAAGAAGGGGCGGCGCGCGGAATGGGGGGCTGCTGTCGGGCTGGCAGGCTGGCGGGTGGGCGCGCGTGCGAGTGCGAGTGCGAGTGGGCGCGGCGCAAAAAGGCAAGAAAAAAAAAAAAAAAAAAGAAAAGAAAAGAAAAACGGAGCTCTGGCGGAAAGGCGCGAGAGGAAAAACAAAAGTGTTTTTGCGAGCAGCACATTTGGGACCGCTCCTCGCCGAGTCCGAGGGAAGGGCGCTTCTCGTTTTCTCTCTCTCTCTCCCTTTGTCGGCGCTTGTCACGACGTGAAAGCATTGAGAGCAAGAGAGAGGTAAGGTTTACACTGCAATGTAATGCAGTTTGTCTCGAGAGAGACAAAAGGAAAAGGTTCGGTGCATCCGCAGTCGACTGGCTGCGCTGGGCTGCACCAAGCTGTTCTGAGACACGGCTGATTCGTACAAACATTGTCTTGGTCCTTGCAGCAGAGTGTGCCACTCCTCTAGCTTGGCCTTGCTTCCTCTTCCCTCGCTCAACGAAGATCACTTCCTGCCAGTCACAGTGCGCATGGCTGTCAATACGAGGGTGTGACCTTCTTTTCTTGGTTGCCATTCTTTTCGCACTCATTTCGGGACAACCCGATCATCACCAGCAGCGGCGGAAAGCACCAAAAAGTGGACAGCATGCACAAAACTCGACTCTGAGACATGACGAGCCTGGTTGTCCGGGCGCACAAGCGAGACGCAAATCATTTCGGCAGAGAACGACGAGACGCTTCTGCCAAAACCGGTGTTCCACTTTGTGTCCCTTGTTCCAGTGTTCCAGCCTCCTTTCTACAGCCAACGAAGGCACTTTTATCCTTCAGTAAAATTAACGAGATACAGTAAACTCAAAACTCATTCTCGTGGGAATCGCTTCGGCGAATCCTTTTCGCCTCTGTCGAGCATGTCGAGCAAAGGCAGTTTGACAGCAACGGTCTCGCCGTGACCTTCGTCTCCGTTCCTTGTATCAAGCTCCTTGCACAGTGATCTTGTCTGGCAGCATCCAGCGTGCGAGCGCGCGCGTAAGACGACAAGCTCAGGTCGAGTTCCCGAGTTGAGGAGGCGAGCCAGCAAGGAGCGAGGGTCAGACAGCCCTTGCCCGCGCGCGCAGATCTACGCGTCGCAGCCAGTCCCGCGCTGCTTGCTTCTCTCTCTCTCTCTCTCTCTCTCTCTCTCTCTTCCCGGTGTCGTCCGGTAGACGTCATCGGTGTATCAATTGGCCAATGACATAAGCAGATAACAGCACAGATCCGAAATGAGACCAATTGGAAACCTGCGATGTTGCAGACTGCCAGTATCGACGTGCAAGCGGACAGCATTGATTCCAAATGGCCGGCCCAGCGGAGGTCAATTCTTGTTGGACAGATAGGGGTCTCACGCAGCAGGAAAAGCGCATTGTACCACATCGCACGTCAATCGCCCATTTGTTTCGGCGTGCCTGTCCTCCGCCCACGCTGCCCTTGCTCCAAGGTCTCAGCCTCAGATATAAGCCCCGTCAATGATTGCAGCGAATGTCCTCGCTCCTTTCCTGCGAGCCAGCCGAGTTAGTCGGCCCGATACATATCTCGCCCTCTGTGTCAACGCTTTTGCTCTTTCGTCCCGCTTCATCCAAATTCTCTGTATCTGGTCGACGCACAGTGAAGGTTCGCACTCTCAACTTGTTCCTCCAGAGGCTACCTGCAGCAGACTGAGGACCAAGATGAGCCTAGGGTGCCATAGCTACAAGCAAAAGAAAAGCTTCAGAAATCACGTGTCGGTCGTGAGCCATTTACGCGTCTCTCGAACGAACGCGCCACCGCCAGCAGCAGCAGCTCAACTCGAAAGGGAAAAATTGGATTGATTTTTGATTTTTTTTTTTTTTTTTTTTTTTTTTTTTTTTTTCCCCTTCGCTGGCGTTTTCTCGGTGCTGTCCTCCCCCACAAAAAACTTACCCCAAACACCAAAAAAAAAA
>JALCCG010000253.1:0-30839 GCA_023212695.1 Sporisorium sorghi | reverse complement strand
GCCGGCGCGGGGGGCGGGTGGGTGTGGTGCCCGGGGCCCGCGCCCGGCGCGGCGGCGGGGGCGGGGGGGGGGGGGGGGGGGGGGTGTGTGAAGGTTTCAGGGTACTTCTTCTGAGCCGTGCTGAGAAAGAGGCCGCCTTTCGAGGTGATCGTTGGAAGGCAAGAGAAGAGGCGATGCGTCGGGATGGATTGCACATGGAAATGCCGAATGGCGATTCAAAAATCTCGGGCTGCGCGACGTGCTGTGCGTTGATTGCAGATCCGCACTTGTCTCTCTCACACGCTTCATCGTCTCGACCCGCTAAGCGATTGACCAAGGCGTTTGTTCTTTCGCTCTCTGCTCTGCTGCTGTGCACGCGCACTCCTTCGGAATGGGCATCGCTAAAAGAAGCCTTTTCGGCGGTCCATCCGCGGTCAGGAAGACCGGAAAGAGCAGAAAATCTTCTCAAAGCGATTTTTGGGATTTCAGGCGTCTTTTGCAGCACAGCAGGACCTTCGGCCTTGCCGAGATGGACAGCCTGAAGCGCATGCTCTTCTGTCGATTGAAGACGCATTCGACTCTGTTGACGTGCAAGGTTGCGGCGCAGGGATGCTCTCACGCCAAAGAAGCTGATCGATCATGAAAGTGCCGAGATCACGACCTTGCCCTAGCCTTCTGACGCTCACAGCGAAGACCTGCTTTGTAGAGGCACTCTCACTGCGGCAGGGAAACCTTTCGGATGCGGCTCCGTTGCTTCCAGAGTGAGTTTTGTCGGATTTACACCGAGAACCGTGAGAACGCTCCTTCTCACACCTTCGGCGTCCCTCCGCGTGTTTGGCGTACGATGATTCGAGAGCATGCTTCAGCGAGGACGTGATGCCACCCGTTGCAATCCAATGCTCGAGGTTCGACTTGACCTGTATTAGATAAGTAGCTTATGATGAAGTTGTTACATCTGGCACTTGAGTCCAGTGGCGCTATGTGACCAGCTATGAAGAGGGGATGCGCTGGCAGTTGATATGCGTCTTGGAAGGGTCCTGTGGCAAGGTGCAGAAGAAGTTGAGGCTCTGCATTGTCGAGAAGAGCGACTTGGCTGTGAGGTGGCATTGGAGAAGGCGATTGTCAGCGCGGCTCATCATTGCGAGGCCGTGAAGGCTACGTTCTCTCGGTGAGGTTCGGAAGCTTACCTTCCAAAGCGATCTCAGTGCAGGTGAGGCGGCCATCGGACTGCTGCGCGCACAGCTGCGATTTGCCTGTCCCTCGCTCGCTACAGTGAACGAACCCGAAGCAGAATGGATGCAAAGAGTCAAAGTCAGCAACGCTGATGCGCAAAGCAAGAGTGGGAAGAGACACGGCATTCCCGAAACAACGCTTACCCGTCCAGTGAGAAGATGGCGGCACCGGTTTGCTCAACGAACTGCCTCGTTTGCTCGTGAGCTGGCGAGTCCATTCGCTCTGTGAGATTCGACGACGCTCCCGACCTGTACAGATAATGGCAAAGGATAGAGGTCGTCAGTCCACTGACTCCTCTTCGCTCTCATATGTGCTCCGATCAGGCCGAACCATGCGACCAAAGCCCGGATTGCGCCAGACACTTACATATCTGCTTGTGCTTCCACGATGGGTTCCGTAATGACCGAGGTTTGAGTGATGTGACGACAGACTTGCGTGCCTGTTCTGTTGCTCCGTTCGATGGATGGATGGTCGATGATGGCGAGAGGAAAGCCGTAAGGTCTGCCTTCATCACTTCATGCTCCTCCACACTCAGCGGAAGCGTTACGTCAAAGGTCAGAAAAGCTCGGCTTTCGGAGATGAACTGAGGCTCACAAGCCCTAACACTGATCAATAAATTCCAGCTCAACCGATGCGCGGGCTAAAATCCGGCAGCACGCGAGAGGAAGGGTTTTTGAAAAACTTTGGCAGCAGCAGATGGCAGCAAAGGAGAACACAGTGCTCTGCAGGCAGCTCAGCCATCTCGCAGGGTCGGATGACATCCAAAAATTTCTCCACCATGAAGAAGAAAAATGTTGTTGCTGCGCCTTAAATTTTGACGGGGCGTTTTCGTTTTGCCACGGATCGACCAAAGACCTTCCTGTTAACGATACCACCACCACCACCACCACAACAACAACAACCATCGGGACGGTCACAACCTATCACTACACGCAACCACATCCAACATGGAGTACCACCCACCAGCAGCGCAGCACATGGTGCTCTGCGCCGATTGCGGTACGCCCATCACGCCCAACAATGCCAACCTCTGCCTTTCCTGTCTTCGAAACTCTGTCGACATCACCGAGTCGGTGCCTAAGCAGGCGACGGTCAACTTCTGCCGCAACTGCGAACGCTATCTCAACCCACCCAACTCGTGGGTCCCCGCGCGCTTGGAGTCGCGGGAGCTGCTCGCGATCTGTCTCAAGAAGCTCAAGGGCTTGAACAAGGTGCGGTTGATCGATGCGGGATTCATCTGGACCGAGCCGCACAGCAAGCGTCTGCGGGTCAAGCTGACGGTGCAGAAGGAGGTGTTTACGTCGACGATCTTGCAGCAGATCTTTGAGGTCGAGTTTGTGGTGCAGTACGGGCAGTGTCCGGACTGCACGCGGCTTGCGGCGAAGAATACGTGGCGTGCGATGGTGCAGGTGCGCCAGAAGGTGCAGCACAAGCGTACGTTCCTCTACCTCGAGCAGCTGATTCTCAAGCACAATGCGCATCAGAACACGGTTTCGATCAACGAGAAGAAGGATGGGCTCGATTTCTTCTATACGCAGCGCGCGCATGCGATCAAGATGGTCGAGTTCCTCAACTCGGTCGTGCCGATCAAGACGACCAAGTCGGAACAGGTTATCTCGATGGATGTGCACACGTCCACCACAAACTACAAGTTTACGTACAGTGTCGAGATCGCGCCCATCTGCAAGGATGATTTGGTCTGCCTGCCGCCCAAGATGGCCAAGCAGCTCGGCAACATCGGCCAGCTCGTACTCTGCCACAAGGTGACCAACTCGTTGCGATTCATCGACCCTATCAGTTTGCAGATCGCTGAAGTGCCCGCAGAAAAGTACTGGAGGGATCCGCAACCTGCCCTGGCCACCATTCCGGAGATGATCGAGTTCCTCGTGCTCGACATTGAGCCCACGGGACGCTACGCCACCAACTCGCACGGTGTGGAGAACCGCCGACTCGAAGAAGCCGATGCACAGGTCTCGCCACTCAATGCGACATCGTTCGGCGAAGCGGATGCGGTATACCACACGCGCACACACCTCGGTGCCATCCTGCAACCCGGCGATACGGTCATGGGCTACCACCTGCGCGTGGCCAACTTCAACTCGGCGACGTGGGACACGCTCCCCGCCGACCGCATGCCCGATGTGGTGCTCGTCAAGAAATCGTACCCGGAGCGCAAGAAGCGCTCCAAGAACCGCATGTGGAAGCTCAAGTCGATGGCCAAGGAGGCCGAGGACCCGTCGGCGGAGGGCGCGGTCGGGCGCGGTGCTGTCGGCCGACGCGGTGGGCTCGACTCGCAGCGCGTCGAGCGCGACTACGAGCTGTTCCTGCGCGAGCTCGAGGAGGACGAGGAGCTGCGTGGTACCGTCAACCTGTACAGGGATACCAAGAAGGAGGAGGAGCGAAGGCTGCGCAAGGAGAGGGCGGCGCAGATCAAGGCCGAGCGCGAGGCGGCGCTTGCGAACGGCGGGATGGACGAGGAGGATGGCGGTGATTTCGATGATGGCATGACTACGGATGGGGAGAGCGAGTGGGGTGACGATGATGCGCCGCGCGTGGGGATGGATGAGCTGCTGGATGATTTGGAGGACATGGCGATCGAGGATTGATGGTGGTCACTTGCGTTCTTTTCAGGGTTCTCGTCTGCAAACACATTCTCTTTCCGCAATCTCAGCGCTTCACTGTCAAGGCTGCGTGCTACAATGATGTGGATTTCCCGTGACAGTTGAATGAGAGCATCGTTTGGGCGGTTTCAAAGAGGATGAGTTGCAAGACAGGTGGATGACTCGGGACTCGGAGAGGTAGAGGCTGACGTGCAAGGGTCGGCAGGCTGAGAATAGGATCCAAGCAGGGCTGCGGCGCGGAAAGGCGCGGGAGGATGAGGATGGGGTATAGTGCGCGTACCGTTGCTGCTTTTCGACCAGCCGTTGCTTCTCGCCATCATTCTCGCCATCGTTCTCGGCCTCTTTCAGCATCGAAAGGAGAAGCCTTCCTCAGCCGGTAGCGTCCCACTTGGTGTTGGGATTAGCCAAGAACGCCTCGTATGCCTTACGATTGAAGAAGCTGAGTTCGGTTTCGTTCTCCACTCCAATCTCTGCCAGCGTTGTGTTCTCCTTTGTCCTCCCTTCCCGCTTGCCCTCTCCCTCCTTGATGAGCTTGCCGAGGTTGTCGTCGGTGAGCAGCCACTCTGGCCTATCGAGGTTGATGATCAAATTGGTCGTCTTTGCCCCATGTGCGCGGGTGTACAGCTTGAGCGTATCGAGCTGCTCGGCGTAGCTGCGGAACGCCCGGTATGCCGAATTGGTCTTCACCTCCGCGCGACACTTGTCCTCGAGCTGCGCAATCGTCATCGTCGTCAGGTCGACGGACTTGAGAACGTACGCTTTCATCGAGCGGAACTCGAACGACTTGATGATCCGCACCGTAATCACGGCATCCGTCAGCGGCCGCGCTGTGTTGGTCTCCTTGTTGTCAGAGAAATCGGCTTGCGGGTTGAACGCGTGGAAGCCCCCCGGCAGCAGCGTCGACGAGGATGGTGCGCCGGACGAGGATGCGCTGGTGCTGTCCACCATGCTGATGTGTTGCAGTTGATTCGTTCGAAGAAGTAAGGGTGCGGATGCGGATGACGGTCAAGACGAGGATGCGAACCCTTCGAAGAGCGCGTGTTGTTCTGAGCGGAAAATAAAGCTCAGCCGAATTCGCAAAAAAAAAAGTTCCTTCCAGAAAGCTCTCCACGCAAAAAAACGAGGTTCTGGACCGCGACGCCCCGCTCACACGACCTAACAAGCATACGCTCAGCCAGGTGCCAGCGTCGAACGTCTACTCCCTCCTCAAGCAACACCACACTCAAGGAGAGTTCAACGATCACTCGCGCAAAGAAGAGGGAGAAAGCTCAAACGGGTATTGACATTGCCACAACTACGACGCGGCAAAAGGCGGGAAGCTCGAAACGTCCTCTCTGCTGGCCGATGCCCCTCCTACAACCGGCGTTTTAGCGACGCGGGCCGAAATGTCTTGCAGCAACACCTTCTGCTGCTGTGGGAATCGACCCAGCATATCCTCGAATGCCAGCAGTTCGGCCGACTTGGCCGCCATCGAGCCTGCGTCCATACTGTGAGACAGCGATCCATTCTCGGGAGTCTGGGCGCCTCTGGTCGTAAAGGTGCCGTCTGAAGCACTGCCGGGTATCTCAACGCTCTCGCCCTTGTGCGACGGCATGGCTTCAGACCACTGCACCGAGCCAATTCCCAGGCCGGCTACTGCGCTTGCACCCGACCTTCCCTCGCCATCTGTAACAATCGTCTTCATAAACTCCTTGCTGCTGCTGCCAAACGAGGGGGCGACAGGGCTCGGGATCAAACCTCCTGCTTCAGAAGCCGCGTCACCTGCAGTCAGGCCATTGCGTGCTGTCGTTTCGAAGCTCGGTCTCCCGCTTGTGAAAGGCGAACGCATCGTGCTGCTGAACGAAGGCCTTCCGCCTCCTCCTCCTCCACCACCACCGAACGATGGCCTTGGCTCGCCCGACATCGACGGCCGCGATCCCGAGTCGGTGATGACCTCGGTCTCATCGCCATCATCATCAAAGTTGAACGCAGCGACGTCGGTAGGCCCGATGCCTTTGCTGCCCTTGCTGCTCTTTCCCTTGATCCCCAGCCTTTTGATCGCCTGTCCTACACCGCGACTCGACGGCAGCGCCGGACTGATCGGACTGGCGACAGGCGCTCGATCTCGATCCTGCGAAAAGGATGTTCGGCCATTCTTGGATCGCCAAGAAGGCGCCAGCTGCTCGCTCCAAGTAGAAGGAGCAGGGCTTTTGGGAGTCAAGACAAACTTGGCAGCGCCAGGTGAGGTCAAGGCGGACGAGGGCATCGAGGCGGGGGACTCCAACGCCGTGGCTCCTCCTCGCCTGTTGCTGGGCCGCAGAATGTCAAGACTGCCCTTCCTTGCACGCGCATATGTAACATCGGCCAATTCGAGCGCAGATGGGGAGTTTTGTCCAAGTTTGATGCCATGGACGTTCCGGCGCGCAGACCGATGCTCGGCGAAAGAGCGCGGGCTGTGGCCTTTCGAGAGGGATGCGGGCATGGATGCCGAGGGTCGGAGCTCGCTGGTCTCGGTGACGTCGGCGATGTACGAAAGACGCTCGCTGAGCTCCTCGACTCGTGACAGCCGGTCCGCTGCAGTGTGGCCTCGGATGAAGCGGCCCAGTGGTGAGCGGAAATTCTGCTCATCGCCCACCACCTCGCCCGATTCCTCGGCAGCACCATCACCTGTCAAACGCGACTGTCCGTTCTCGCCTCCTCTGCTGCCATCGACGAGCGAAACGGACTCGTCCTCTTCGAAAGTGGCCTCGATACCCGGCTGAGGCGAATCGCTGAGCAGCGCAGGGCTCAACGTCTTGCGGATCGTGGTGCGTGTCAGCGCAACGTTTGCGGCAGAGTTGGACGGCTCCACGACGTCGAAGCCTCGGGCAGAAGACATGGAAGACCTTGGCGCAGCCTCCTCGGCGACGTCAAGATGAGACATTTTCGGAGGCAGTGGCACAAACGTATCGATGGCGACGTCCGCTTCCTCGTTGGGCTTCTTGCGCCGCAACAACCTGCCGAGGGTGCGCGCGCTCTTTTCGGATGAGAAGCTGGACGATGCCGGCAGCTTGGGCGATTCTTCCCAGACGGAGCGTGCGGCACCACCCTCGACGTAGTTGGCTGGAATGGCTGGGACTGGAGGCACATCGACGATCTCGTCCTTGCTGCGAGAGGACGAGAGCGAGGTCAAGGACTTGACGCGGAACCGGAAAGGTCGCTCTGCCTTCTTCGCGGAGACAGAAGGGGGAGAAGTGGCGCCGACAGGCGTTGGCGGCGAGGACGAAAGAGTCTGAGCCGCTCCTGGAGGGCTTTGGTGCAGTGTCGATGTCGACGGTGAGGGTGGAAAGGGGCAGAACTCGTGCGGAGCAGCATCGTTGGTCGCCTTGGGCGTCATGGAACCCTTGACCCTGGTGAAGAGACTTCCAAACTTGTTGCGTGGTCGTTGTTGAGCCGTTGTGCCCGTGTAGGACGAGTTGGGAGTGTGGAGGTTGCTTGTAGAGCGACTGAAGGTGCTGGAAAGGCTTCGAGAGCCAGCCATGCTTGGCAACGACTCGTCCGGGCGGCTTTGACCTGCAAAAGCGTCCCATCCGGCCGCGCCCGTGCTCTGAGCAGCTTGTGAGTCCGCCGTCGGTGCACCAGATGGTTTGCCTGATCCATATCGGTCGTTCGCCGACGGCCGCGTCTCCTCGAGCTCGTCATCGGGACGATCGAGAACCTTGCTGAGCGGACGCGCGTGCCGGCCGAGCGTTGCAGCATTGCGGTTGCGGGGGAGGAAGGGCCTCACGAATCGTGAGTCTGAAAAGCTGCGGCGGCCCTCCGCAATCGCGCCCTGATCAGGAATTGCCAGAGACGAAGTGGACCCTGAGGCTGCCGAGGTGCGACCCATGCTGGACGACACGCCGCTAAGCAAGCCGGCTCGGAAAGGCGAGATGATCGAGTCGAGACTGCGTCTCACCACGCCAGGGCCCCTCTCGGACGTAGTGGCAGCTGACGGCGTGTATTGGTAGCTCGTAGACGGCAGCTGTGTGGCAGCACTCGGATGCTCGGCCTCGAGCTCGTCTGACGACTCGAACTCGTTGGCCCGGAACTCATCATCGCGACGCAATGGAAAGATGTTGAGGTCGACGTTGCACGATGGATCCTGGCTTTGTTTTGCCGATCTCGCCTCCTTTGCATACTTTTCCGTTGCAGTTGCCGGCGTTCGTCCAATAGAAGCGGTGGTCCGGGGCTGGCTCCGAGCGTGATCCTTGGGAGGAATTGCCGGCGCTGATCCAGGCAGCGCGTCAGGCACGCGAGCTACCAGATCACGTCGCCCAGAAACGGGCGTCATGGACGGCGAGGATGGTGCACCGAGTGTGGGTGTCTCGGGGCCAAGGAGTTGGCGAATCTTGCTCATGGACTTGCTCGCGGCAGCGCGGTGATTCGATCCGTAAGGTCCCTCGGGATCCTGCATCGTCCTGTTGTGCAGTGACGATGAGGAGGACTTTGTTGTGACCGCTGACGGCTGACGAGCAGAACGCAAGGAGCTCTTGGCATGTTGATTTGGGTCGTCGGAAGTCGCATTCCCGAACCGATTCGAGTTGGCTGATGCAGATGTCGCATTCTGGAGTGGCAGGCGGTCGGCCTTTGATTGGGAAGCAGAATCGTCGAGCTCACGGTCTGACGGAGACATGCCTGGCAAGGACGGGAGCGATTTCACGTCTTGCTTTTGTGGATTGTGGAAGTTCGTAGTGGAGGCGTAAGGATGCGCCATTCGCAAGGGTGGGGATGCAGATGAGGCGAAAAGACCGTGCAGGTTGTGGTTGTCGTTGGTATCAATAGAGGGCGAAGGGCGGCTGCTTGGCAGATGCGGTGTCGAGCTAGCGAGCTCAGGTGGGGAAGGAGAGCCATAGGTGGACTGCCAGTTGGTGGAGCTGGTGATCCTCGGCGGCGGGATGGGAGGTACGAGCGGTTTGGGAGAATCTCGGAGTCTGCGGTTGCGACGCCTATGGCTCGAGCTGGCGACGGACGCAGAGTATAGCGAGCGTACCGAACCTTCGAACGAGGCGCGCACGGGTGTGTAGCGCCCCTCGTTGGAGGGCGGGTCGTCGGCATCTGAACCTGCAGCGTCGTGGGCTTGACGGGAAGCTAGATCCCAATGGCTAACAGCGTGGCGCGGTGTGTGCCTCTTACGGGACGAGACGTCCAAATGCTCGAACGAATTGCGCGACGAGGGTGTTGCAGGTGAAGAGGCGGGCAACTTGTCTCGTTTGTGATTGCTCGCAACGGAGGTGTGGGAGGATCGATTCGAAAGGGAGCCATATCGATCCTGCCACGCTGCGTGGTCAGGATGCTTTGGATCGGCGGCTTGGACAATGGCGTCGTAGAGCTCAGAGCCGAGATGGGATGGCTTGGGCTTGGTCGGCGATGTTGACTCTGCATCGTAAGTGAGGACAGCTGGCGAAGGAGACTTTGATGGCTTTGGAGATCGACGGTGGGTGCTTGGTCCGGCTCTAGAGGACGTGGCTTGCGAGGGATGGAGGTCATCCGCTTGAGCTTGAGACTGGAGCTGGTAAGGATGGCCGTGGAGGGAGGCTGACATGATGTCGCCACGACGATGCTAGAAGGATGGGCGACTTTCGAGAAGGATGTGTGCCTTTAAGTTGAAGACCAAAGGCGATGCGAGAGATAGAGCTTTGGTAGATCTTCGGCAGTGATAAGAAGCAGCGCTCGAGGACCGCCCTTGAGCGTGGAAGCAGCGCGCTTATGCAAGCAGAGGCTTTGCGATGGAGCTGATCATCTGGGTAAGCGTTGAAGTGGCGTTGGCATGCACGATGTGCACGGCTGGCGGCTTGAGCGAGAGGTAGGTGCGTGATGAAGACCCCGGAAAAGTGGCAACGCAGATCGGCGCAACGCGACTTGCTGAGCGAAGTCCTTGCAGAAGTGGACAGCTGAGCTGCTGCTATCGAGAGAGCGACGGGGTCGAAAGAGGTGAAGAGGTTCGAGGTGGTGATGGTGGAGAGAGAGAGACGATGCACGGAGAGAAGAGGCGTCGCGATTCGGAGAGCGTCTTTCACTTTTGGCTGTGAGCTCAGCTCGCTGAGTGCTTGACAGGCGAATGGGGATGGCTGAGCTGAGCTGAGCTGAGCTGAGCTGAGCTGACTGACTGGCTGACTGACTGACTGCGCACTGTGGCAGGCAAGTGGGTTGAAGAAGGGCAAGACAATGAAGGAAAAGCCGCGATGCGCCGCGATGTGATGCGAATGAGAACGGGTCGGCTAAGTTAAGCCTTCTCAAACGATGCAACACACAGCGAGCGAATCACACCTCTTTTTTTTTTTTTTTTTTTTTTTTTTTTTTTTTTTTCCTCGACGCAGTTTGTGGGCGAGAAGAGAACGAGAGAGGAAGTGTGATTGACGGATGGACACATCTCATCTCGGTTGTTGCCGATGTTCGGTTGTTGCCGATGTGGTAAGAGAAGCCTCATGAGCCCAGTCAGGAAAGTCGATCTGGCAGCAGCAACAGCGAGTGCAACAGCAGCCGAAGTGGCCAAGCGAACGGGTGGACAGCGAGTCTAAGTTAGTTGCAGCAGCAGACAGCGCACAGCAGTCTCAGTGTTGCGTTTCATGGGCGCCAAAGTGACAAAACTGTGAGTGAGACAGCTGAGCCGAGGCTTTTTTTTTTTTTTTTTTTTTTTTTCTTCTAAATTTTAGAACCACCTCGCTAAGCGTATACGCCCAGCAAGCACCTGCTGCAAAAGCAACTCGCTACAGCAGCAGCGGAGCGAGCCGAGATGGTGAGTGCATCGCAGGCGAAGCCTCTTTGCATGACAAGCATCTCGACACACGGCTTCTCCGTGAATACTCGGATGTGCCGTAGCGCGCTGACTTTTACGCTGACAGTTGACGGTGAGTCCAGGTTGCAGAAGACAACCAATCACCCCAGCATTTTGCAGAAGGGGGCAGCGACATGCGGACCATCCGTGCGTGCGTGCGTGCGTGCGTGCGTGCGTGTCCTTCGTACAGTAGGCTGATGTGTCTTGAGCTAATCACCTGCATAACTGTCGGGTCAACCTGCTACGAGAAAAGAAGAGGGTCTGAGGGTCTAGCCAACGGCCGACGTGGAAACTTGCATGAAATCTGGCCTCGCCTTCTCCAGGTCGGGCAACCCCTAAATCTTCGTTTTGGGTCGATTGGGCCTGTTTCTTTTCTTCGAGATCAGGCACAGATCTCAAGAGAAGCGCTGGCGGGATCTGCTCGTCGTTCTGACGATGGAAGGCGGAATGGAGTTGCCTTATCGGCAAGGTCTCAAGCCCAGAATCCGCTGCTGCGAATAGCATGCACAGCCCACCCCCTTGCAGCTGGCTAGCCTGTCCTCCAACAGCTGCGACTCGCTTCCGCTCGGCTTGACAGTAAATTTACAGTAAAGAAAGTACCGAATGCCGAACGTCCTCCTCTATTGAAATGTGAGAGTGATGGGTGTACGAAAGGATCGAATGGATAGACTCGTCGCTCGCTGTCGATTGGACCGATTTGTTAACTTGCTGCACCCTGTTGCTTCTTCTTTGGTGCAACAAATTTGTCTCGGAATTGGGCTGCAGACGTGCACCAAAACGCCAGCTGAGAATCAAACTGAAATGGCCGGCACATGCAGAGAGAAATCGCTTTGCTGGAGGTGCAAGCTCTTCTTCAAACCATCGCGGCTCTTCTCGCTCGTCTCTCTGCCCCATATCGACCATGATGACGTTGAACATGAGTGGTTGACCATGTAGAGAATGTCGACAAGAAATCGTCTCCCTGTGCGCTGTCAGGACTATGTTCGAGCCGGTCCGATCGATCCGTTCCGTGCTGTTCAAGGCATCATTTGACTTTGGCTCAATTGACGGAAGCTAGAGCTTTTTCAAGGTTTTCGTGAGTCAATTCTGAGAATGAGGTGCCATGGCCCCAATCACGTCTGACTGGGTCACGATCGACGTCGAAAGCAAGTTGGTGATGAAAAGTCGAGCCACATGCTGCGGCACAATTTCTCGGAAGTCGGAACAAAGCGCGCGCTCAGCCTGCCAAATTTGGAAAGGCGCTTCTTTTCCTTGGACCACGCGACCCGCACAACCATCAACTCTACACACTCTTCTCCAAGATAGCAAGATGGAGGACGACGAACTGCAAGCGATCCGCGCTGCTCGCATGGCCGAGCTTCGAGGCAGCGGCGGCGGCAGCAGCAGCAGTAGCTCCAGTGGCCCCTCTGCCGCATTCGGCGGGCCGCAAGGCGGCTCTGGCGGAGGAGCAAACGCGAAAAACCAGGAAGACCAAGCGGCGCAGCAGGAGGAGATGAAGCGGCAGATGCTGAGCCGCATCCTCGACGCCGAGGCGCGCGAACGTCGTAAGTTGCAGCTGCCCTCCATTCTCACGCCGGGTAGGAATCGAGTGCTGACACGATTCACCTTTTGCACCGCCAAAGTCTCGAGGATCGGCCTGGTCAAGCCGCAAAAGGCACGACAGATCACCGACCTGCTCATCCGCATGGCGCAGTCCGGCCAGATCCGCGGCAGAATCACCGAGGACCAACTTATCGGGCTGCTTGACCAAGTCGACCAGGCAAACTCGGCTGACTCAGGTGCCGGCAAGATCACTGTAAGTGCTTCACCCCGCAATGCCGGCTAGACGTCCTTTTCGATACTGACCGTTACGTCTCGTATCTTCCGCCGCAGTTCACGAGGAAGAAGACGGTCCAGGACGACGACGATAGCGATTTCGACTTGTAGCTTGCAGTCTCAATGCAAAGGCTCTCTCAGTGACATCACGAAGCATCACGAAGCGAGGGCGGTTGATAGATGGATTGCAGAGAGTGGAAGGGCCAGATTGGGTATATCTTTAGTTGCTGGGCGGTCGTTCGTTGCTGGGCAGCATGCGTTGCCCTATGTTGCGGTGGGCGGCGTAGAAGCGGTCGGCGCTCCTCCCGCCACTGCACCCGGTGCGCCGCCGCCTCTTTGCGTCTTGACATGGAAAGTGCACTGCGGAGCTTGGTTCGTCTCTGCCACCACCGCGCTCGGTACATCCAACTGCGCCAGCGCGCCCTTGACAATACCCACGGGATACGACAGAAACACCCTCGCCTCCTTCGCCGTCACCTGGGCGCCCTGAGCGGTCGACACATGGCGCAGCGGCTGGAACTGGTTGTCATGTAGCACATACACCCCTCTGTGATTCGTGCGCAGATTGTCGACCTGTTTGCCCCACACGGCGGTCCAGACCTCTTTGCAGATGAACTTGAGCACGTCGAGCGTGTCGGTGAACCGGGCGCGATCGCGCGCGAGGTGCTCGGTCATGTGGTAGCCAACGTGATATCCAATACCCTCGAGACGCGCCGTTAGTAGCGTTTCGACCTCGCTGAGCGTGTCCGCGTCAGAGCCGGAGATGGAGCGCACCACTTGGCTGTGTGGCGAGGACGCCGAGGCTGGTGAGGAGGAGGCGGGACCTGGCGTTGTGGAGGAAGCATGCGGCTTGTTGACTGTGGGCAAATGAATGCCTGCTAGCTGCAGCTCTTGGCGTGCAAACGCTTGCTTGCGAGCTACGAACGATGAGCTGTGGATGAGCGTCGCGACCATCTCGGTCGCCAGCGTGTGCAAGGCTTGGCTGTCGACGTGCTGCTGTATCGGTGTAGCTAGGTCGAGCACATCGGGTGTGATAAGGGGAGCTGACGATCCATGCTGAGCTCCATCGCCGCTTGTCGAGGCCGATGCGTTGGCTGGACTTGACAAGCTCGGCAGAGAATGAGATGGCCGTGATGTGGAAGGGCTCGACGAGGAGCCGAGCGACAGACGCTCGATGGCGGGTGCTGCAGGCTGCCCAGCTAGCGATGGTTTCGACATCTTTTGCGTGCCCTGTAGCGTTGTTTGTTCGTTCGATGCGGTTGTGTCGAGATGGATGATGGTCAGGAAGCGAGCTTGTTCCAACTCGACTCGACTCGACTCGGTCCGTGCAGCTGTTCAAGCTGTTGGCGAGTCTAACAAAAGTTGATTTATTTTTTTTATTTTTTTTTTCCTTTTCTTCCTCCACTCACGAAAAAAACCGGCTTTGCATCACGTGAGGCGCGTGGAGAGTGGCTCACACGCGGGTGTTTTTTCGGTGCTTTTGGCTGCTGCTGCTGCTGCTGCTGCTGTCGAAGCTCCAAGCGCTTGTAAGAGAGAGAGTGTGTGTGTGTATTGCTGCAAGCTCAAGCTGCGTTGCTGATCCGTTAATTGCTCTTGCAGATCTCGAAGAAAGCAGTCGAGCTCGTGTGTGTGTGTGTGAGTTGTCGAGGTTTTGAGTGCATCTCGTTGCAGAAAACTGGCTCTTGTTTCTTTCTCTCTCTCCACCTCGCACTACACTCACACAAATCACATTGACTGTAGCATCATCGCTTCTTCCTTCTCCTTCTCCTACACTCACCACCACCAGCATCCTCGACAGCCATCGCTTCGGTGCTTCTCGCCACCGCGCAGTCAACAGCAGCAGCAAGGTTTGGCGAAGCGGTTGTGCAACTGTCTCCAACGCTCGCAAGATCTGTAAGCGCCATCGCACGACAGAAGCTTCTCGCTTCAGGCAGGTAAGTTTCACTCAACGTCAAGTAGCTGCTCGTGGCGGAGACAATATGTTGCTGTTGTTGCTTCGTGCAACAGGACCATGGTGTTGATTCTGTTGTTGTTGCTCCTTTTGCTCACTCGATCCTCCGCTCCGGCTTTGACATCTCCACAGCTTGGCGCATCCGTGGACGCAGGCCAACACTTGACATCAACACGCACAGGGGCCCTTTTCCAGCGTCCATGAGTCTCACACAAACCTGCACGACAACACCGGCCAGCACCACTTCTACCAGCATCATGACATCGCAGCCATCTGCATCAGCCAACACTGCGGCGGCATCCAGCTCGTCGCAGTCGTATCTGGTTGCGCCACTGCAGTCGTCGACATTGTCCAACGTCCAGATCACGCCGAGCAAGGCGAGGAAGCAGGCCCAAGCGCAGCGCACGCGCCTCGTTGCTGTAAGCACCACACTAACCCCTTTCCACATTCGCGAAGGAGGGTAGACTGACACGATTTGGCTGTTTTGATCCCTCGTTGCGCAGCTGTCTAAGCATTTGATGACTCGTCTACAGTATGCCAACTTCAAGGTCGAGCATGGCTGGGTAAGTTTTGTTTGCTGTACACGTCATTGTTGAACGTCGTCGATGCTGACCTGATTTTTGTGCTACACAGTCGAATCAATCGCTCTCGGAAGTCGAAAATCTGTACTACCGCCAGAACCAATCCGGAACGAGCACGGCCAACTCGACATCAGCCGCTGTTGCTGCTCGAAAAAGCGCCTCGACATCTCCCAACAACAACAACAACAACAACAACAACGGCAGCTCCAAGGCGGCGCCCGTAACCCCCAGCGTCGCCGCTGCGACACAAACCCAGCTCGGCGTGGGCTCGAGGCTGTTCAAGGACGCCGCCGCTGTCAAGAAGATCGACGTGGAAGGCGGCGACGTTTTCGGTGGCTATGGCCTGGCGACGCCGCCTGCATCTGCGGGCAGCGCGCCGGGAGCCACGTCGTATCTGACGAGCAAGCGGGGACGATCGACGTCGTCGACGCCCATCTCGCCGCCCAATACGAGCGCGAACTCGTCGGCGAGCAAGGCGGGTGATGCAGCGGCAGCAGCGTCGCAGAAACGCTCTCCAAATGGCTCGCGGCCGGTGCAGGGCGCTGCTGCGGGTGGGGCGACGAGCTATGCCGACTTTTGGAGCCGCGTCGGCAGCTCGGCGGCTTCCGGGACGACTGCTGCTGCGGTGGCGAACGCCGGGTCGAGAGCGTCGGTCAGCCCGAGCAAGAAGAGGAGCGCCGATGATGTCGCTGCTGCTGATGTAGCGGGTGGTGACAAGGCGTCCGAGACAGCTGCTGCTTCTGCTGCGCCCAGCAGCCCACACAAGCGAGTGCGCATCGAGTCGGATGCAGATCGCACCGCAGTCACCTCGTCGTCTGTTGGCAACAGTCCTGCTAAAGCGGCACTCGCCAGTCGCGGTCCTAGCTTCGCTAGCAGCATGCGCAAGTGATCGACAAAGCGCATCTCGCATACTTGGTATACCATCATGAACCTGCATTCCACTCCAATCACACTTCATCCACGGCATGCAATCATCCATCATCTCCAGTATAAATCAAGCGAATCTGCGAGAGTTTCTGAGTTTGATTCCCGGTTCGAGTGGTCTAGACGCTACAGGAGGAACGGCAGGATGGCCTTGCGGTTGCGGGGGAACTTGTCGCCGAACGTTTTCTTGTACCACGTGTGGCCGTTGACAGCGCGAGGACCCATGACGCACACGAGCACAAAGGGGAAGAGGAACGGCGGGGTGGACAACGCTGTGGCGAAGACATCCTTGGCGCTGAGGTGCGTAAAGATGGGCAGCGAGTAGAGCGCTGCGAAAGCAAACGAGAACCATTCGAACCCTGTTGCGTAGAAAGAGGATCAGAGTCAGCAACGCCTTTGCTTCATTTGTCCAGCGCTTCTCGGCTATCGACTGCAAGACTTACACTCGCAAACGTAGTTGGGAAACGAGATGTACTCGAACAGGCCGCCGCGCGGGATCGAGTACTTGCGCGCCGAACTGCCCTTGCCGACGCTGGTCGTGTCCTCGGCGGACTGCTTGGCCTGCTTGTCCGGTCTGCGGATATCCATGAGAATCTCGTCGTGCCAGACGTTGAGGCCGAATCCGACAGCCCAGCCTGCCAGACCCAAATACCACAGCGGACTCTTCCACACGTCCGTCGAGATGAGACCGGGCGCCGACACACCCAAAGTATCGGCAATTCCCGTGGAAACAAGCTTCCGGGTGAGATCCGATGCAGCAGCAAACGAAGCCGCACTGCCCACTTTGGCGCCTACAGCGGCCAGAGCGGCGGAAGCGACCGCAGGCTGCGGCAGTGCCGACCAGGGAGATCTGCCCGCAAGCCAGCTTCCCATCAGCGATCCATTGATCACATTGAACGCGACCGCCGACAGCGGCACCGAAAGGTGCATCGGCGATCGCCGGGGTGAGCGCAGCGGCTGCAGCACCGCGCGATGCGTATAGTGGATCGTAAACAGGATCACCAGCACCTGGTTCGGCGACGGCAGCGACAAGAAATGCCGGATCCAAGGAGAGTACAGCGACGACAACGGCGGCAGCAACCCCGTCGTACCCTTGACCACCGAGCTTGACAGCGGCTTGGAAAACGCGCTGAGCAGCAAGAACATGGGCGAGGGAATCTCCATCAAGAACCAGCCCAGGTTGCCGTTGACGTTGAGCAGGCTGTCGAACACGAATCGGCCGTGCGGCGCATTGACCAGCGCGACGAAGGGCGTGACGAATGGCCAGGTCTTGAAGATGGCCAGCACGAACGAATAGAGTTGCGCCGGAGCATAAGGAGGGTTCGGAAGCGTTCCGACGCCGAGCACGTCCTTAATCCAAGTGGACAGCGACATGACCGCGGGTGTTGTGCCGAACCAAATGAAAGTTGCCGCCGAGAGATCGATCGATCGAGGCTGACAGACCGGCTGTGTTTGAGGGTGATGGTGGTCAGAGGAGGAGGAAGAGCTCAAGACCATGCACGTCTGCTTGCTCGCTTGCTCTTGCTCTCTGTTTGCTCCGACCTTCGTTCGAGCCACAAGTGCTTTCCCACCCAAACTTACTCGGCGTTCCTGCGGGGCTGACTTCGCAAGCCAAACTCACCGGTCTGTGCACCAATTTTCCTGTGTCTTTTGTGGCTCGACTTTTTTTGGCTGATTTTTTTTTTTGGCTGGATTTTTTGGCATCACTTTCCCTCCTTTTTCCGTGTGACTGTTCATCTCGGAGCGCAGCATCCTTGGTGGCGGATGTCGCTCGACACAGCCATCCGAAGGCGTCGCCATTGTTCACTTGCTAAGAGTCACACACACTGCATGCGGATGAGCCGGGCCGAATGAAAGTTGGCTGAAATTGCGCTGGTCTGCTTCGGAGCCGCCAGAGAGCGGGAAGGAGGGAAAGAGAGAAAAAACAGGCCAAAGCGCACACCCACCACCCGATTGTTGGACCCTTGAATGCAGTTTGCCTTTTCCTCTCCCGCACGCGCGTCTTTTTTTTTTTTTTTTTTTTTTTTTTTTTTTTTTTGAAAGTGCGAATGCGCAGCAACTTCACTTTCCATCTTGCTCGTCAACCACCACCACCACCACCATCATCATCATCATCATCATCATCATCATCACCACCACAGTCTTTCCTATAAAGACCGTGCTTGCTTTCATCGCTCGCGACATTCTTTCCTTCTCTTCTCCAGCCGTCCTCGCGACCAGCGATCGTTGCGCGCTCTCCTTCGCTGCAGCGTCACTTTCATTCTCGACTACGCTCCTTTCTCATCTTGCAGTCCTTTCCGCAAACATCTGCTTTACGCACCTCCACCACCTCGACCTCCGCAACACACCAAACTACACCTCGTACCTGCAACACCATTGAAGTCATTCCCTTGAGTCGAAGCACCGCCTCAGTATCGGATGGATGTCGGAGCTGGACTACGTTCCGCAGCGCTCAGCCGCCAAGGCTGCTGATGCCAAGATGAAGCGCGTCACCAGTTCCAAAAGTCACTCTCCTTCCGCTTCTTCCGCATCATCGTCTTCCTCGTCCCCTCCGCGATCCGAAGCCACCGATGTTTCTTCAGCTGCATCCGGCAGCGCTCTCACCTCACCCCCTCCTCGCAAGCTCTCCTCCAAGACATACGCCTCTCGACGTCGTCCAGTCATCCCAGATTCGTCTTCCGACTCGTTGTCCTCCGACGCAAGCTCCAGCGAAGAAGACAGCATCATCCATCTCGTAAAGCGGTCCGCAAAATCCGACGACCAGCCCAGGCAAAGAACCAAGCGCGCATCCAAAATCGTCGGCTCGCAGACTTCACCCTCAAAGCCAGCAGCTCCGGCCATCGTGGCAGACACATCCTCGACTCCGCTGCGCAGCACGTCCAAGAGAAGCGCAGCACAAGCAGCACAGAGCAACATCCAGCGCTCCTACTCGGACTTTGCGCTCGACGAGCTCACAGCGCCCCTTCAGAAAAGATCCAAACCTTCCACATCGTCGCGCTCATCCACCTCATCTCAGTCCAAGGCGGATCGCCAAGAGCGCGACACGTACCGCGCGCCATCCTCGGCAGCCAAGCGCAAGCCGAAGGCCTCTTCCAACGGCGCGTCCCCAGCACAGACCCTCAAGAAACGCCGACGCCTGCTAGACGATCAGGGCCTCGTCTGGGAGCTTCAGTTCGAAACGTGCCAGACGCAACGCTACAACAAGTGGCAGAAATGCGTCCAATGCATCTCAAAAAAGACGGGTGATACGTGTCGTTTCGTTGGTTTCCGTGTCTTCCTCGTTGATCCCAGCACCGACGAGCTGCATCCCGCAGCCCAAGCCACCACCACCGCCAGGCCGGCCTTTATCTCGTCGCCCGACCTCGATGAGATCATGCATCTTCCTTGCAACAGAACGCTCGCTGCCAGCGCACTGTCCGAGGCCCAAGCCAACGTGGCCAGGTCGCTTCTGCCTGTGCTCGAAGATGAGCTGCAACACGCCAAGCACGCCGACATCTTGCGCAGGCCGAGGGAGACCAACTGTCGCCAAATGTGCGAGTTTTGCGCCACCAGCATCTTTTCCGCAAGCTGGTTCTGCAAACGATGCGGCAGAGAGTACTGCCCTGACTGCAAAGGTGCCATCGAGCAGCCGGACGACTCGGATCCCATCCTGGCTAAGCGCATCGTCCAGTGCGATCGCGTCCGCGCACACAATGTAGACGATTTCGTGCCCTTGACCAGGTTCGACGTCACACTGCTCGAGCAAGAGATTGGCGCGATGCGAGCCATGCTGGCGGCCGACAAAGCAAAGGCGAGTGCCGATATCGAGCAAAGTCCCACGTCGGCATCCAACACGGTTGGCTCTCTCACCGCCAGTCCGAAGAAAAAGGTGGAGGAGCAGGTCGAGGAGGAGGGCAGCGATATTGCGCCAGTCGATTGGAAAGAGATCCACAGACATCGTGCGGGTCTCGAGGCAGATCGCATCATCGGGAGCATGCCCTTGCGTACTTTCGAGGCAGCCTCCTTCGACACGGACGACTTCAGGCGAGAGTGGGCACACGGCGAACCGCTGCTCGTCCGCGACGTCACCCCTGCCATGAAGAATGCGTGGGGCCCCGAGGTGCTCGCCGCCCGCTACGGTCATGTATCGTGCTCCATCGTTCGTTCCGACACCGATCCGCCGACGGTGCAGCCCGTGTCTGTTGGCGAATTCTTCTCAACGTTTGGGCAAGACCGCGAGACCAAGGAGGAGGTGCTCGGCGAGGGCTCTTGGAAGCTCAAAGATTGGCCACCCTCGGCCGAGTTCAAGCACGAGTTCCCGGAGCTCTACGAGGATTTCAATCGAGCAGTCCCGGCGCCGGAGTACACGACGCGAGAAGGGATCCTCAACCTTGGCAGCTGCTATCCAGCGGGAGTGATCCAGCCGGATCTGGGCCCAAAGATGTACAACGCCTGGCCTTCCAGCGAGGGAGTGGGAGGGCACGGCACGACGCGGCTGCACATGGACATTGCCGATGCAGTCAACATTATGCTGTACGCTGCTCCTCCCACGGGCGACGACGTAGCAGAGGAACATCAACCGGGCGTCGCTGCCTGGGATATCTTTCGGGCTGAAGACGCCGACACGCTCCGAGCTTTTTTGAGGCAAGAGCACGCCAAGCTCAACTTTCAAGACGATCCGATCCACATCCAGCGCTTCTTCATTACAGCTGATCAGCGCGTCAAGCTGTATCGCAAACACGGTGTAAGGAGCTGGCGCATCTACCAAAAGGCGGGCGAAGCAGTCTTCATTCCGGCAGGCTGTGCACACCAGGTGTGTAACCTGACCGACTGCGTCAAGGTGGCAGTTGACTTTGTGTCGCCTCAGAACGTCGAGCGCTGCTTCAAGCTGACGGCCGAGTTCAGAGAGCTGCTGAAAGACTACAAGAAGGCATGGAAGGAGGACGTGTTGTCGTTGCGGACGACGCTGTGGTACGCGTGGTGTACGTATCGAGAGATGGATGCCAAGGGTCCCAACGTGTGGGCCAAGGAGCAGGCGCAGGTGAAGAAGACTGGGGAAGGAGAGGAGGATCGGATCACGAAAAAGATCTTGCAGGAGGTTTGACTGCAGAGCTTTGCGAGCTGGGAGTAAGAGCAGCGATGCCGGTGCGCGACACTGTCCGACTATGATCCTACGTAACAACACCGCTCGACTCGCGTGTTTGCAATATTACGGTGATCCAACCCACATTGCTCCTCACAACGGCCCCTTGGCTCTTGTTCGCAATCACAGTCAACGTACGAATGAAACGTCGATCACGATCACAGTCGAAGCATGAAGAAGCGTTGCTGTTACGGGGCCCGCTGGGCTTCTGTTCGTGGGTCATGACGTGCCCCGATCTAGATCGGGTAGCAAAGCTGTTGCTGCTGCGTTTGGACAGCCCACGTTCGACGCTGGCGAACGACGTGCGAAAGGTGGTGTTGGGGGCTACATCGCGCTAGAGGCTTGGGGCCTCTGAGTGCATTTTTGTATTTGAGCCTAGAGCTTGTTGAAATGCCCAATTTGGTGGAGGTGAATACAAAACTCGACCCTCATTTGATTGAAGCAGCGCTCTGGGCGGCGAGACGAGAAGGTCTTCGCCATTCGCTCTGTTGGCACAGCCGCCGCAGCAGGGTGAGATTTTTTTCGACATGGTCCGTTCGCCACTTTGCTTTGGGCCATCATCATCAGCATGTCTATGTTGCGCAGTCTGTCTTGGCTCTCCACCCTTCGCACCACCAACCCACTCAAACGCTCCTTCAGCACAACACTTGCAACCATGGTTCAGATCGAGAAGCTCAGCCCCGGCGACGGCAAGACGTTCCCCAAGGTGGGTGACACTGTCACCATGCACTACACCGGCACTCTCGCCAAAGACGGTTCGGTGTTCGACTCGTCGAAGAAGCCCGGTCGCGGACCGTTCAGCACGGAGATTGGTGTGGGTCGTGTGATTCAGGGCTGGGACCAGGGTGTTCCTCAGCTGTCGCTCGGCGAGAAGGCCAAGCTGCACATCCCGGCTAATGAGGGCTATGGCGCCGCCGGCGCCGGCAGCGTCATCCCCCCCAACGCGGACCTGGTGTTTGAGGTCGAGCTCCTCGCCATCAACGGCAAGTCCGGTAAGTAGCGCCCTCCTTCGTCTGACAACAGCTTCATGTCGATACTGACGACGTCGCGTTCATGTTGTGCTTCCACAGCTTAACCACCCACATTCGAACGACCTGACCACGGCGATCAGGAACACGGCACAGGCTACCGGTCCCACCCGCGTGCCTGCCTCGCCGTTGTGACACAATTCGAACACACAAAGTCCCAAATCTAATGTCCATTGCTTAGCTTCCCACCCCACCACCAACGCTCAGCTGGAGCGGTATTGCGTGTGTCTTGTGTGCGACAATTCCATATCGCACGGCATTGCGCCGTGCGGGAAAGATGAGCTCTCCACAAACGTTCCTTCCTCGCTCGACAGACCACACTCGCTCACACCCCCCTAAGCGCTCGCATCCACCCATCTCACCGCACACTTCGAGCTTCGTTTTGAACAACTCGAGTCTTCGCGATCAACAGTCACGCATTCGCCATCCCCACAACACGCTCCCGAAAGGTTCGTTTTGAAGATCTCGATTCATCGATTACCAGCCATTAGTGAAACAAAACCCTAGCAAGCAACGGCAGGGGTTGAAAGGAAAGAGACGTCGTGGCGGAAGAAGAAGTAGCAGTTACACAGCCTTCTCTTTTGAGAGAGAACTGCGTGTCAAGGAGAGGCCGAGGCCCGCGAGCGGGGCGGGGCAGGGCAGGGCAGGGCAGGGCAGGGCAGGGCAGGCGTGAGTCCTAAAGGAAGAGCCGAGAGAGAGAGGCGGGCGCGAAACAAGTACAAAGGAGTCGAATCAAGAGGAGCTACGAGCTCGTCGGCGGTCAGAGGCGAAGTGTGACAATCTACAAAAAGGGAGCAGTGGGAGCATGCACCGCGGGGTCGGTTGAGCGAGAAAGAAAGCTGGCGAGATGTCAAGGACTAGAATGAATCGGCAGGCGGGTCCTGAACGCAATGCGATGCTGGCGAAACAGAGGCGCAGGTATCGTCTCTTTCATCGACACTTCGAAGCAAAGCGCAGAAGATCGAGATGGGTGGGAGCGCTACAGTGTACTCGCGCAGACACGCCAGCCGCCACTGATCCGCTCACCACGGCAAGTACGAAGCAATCTGGCCACCAATCTGTCCACCAAACTGCTGCAAGTTCTGCAGGCCCAAGTTCTGCAAGTTCTGCAGTCCAATGCTCTGCAAGCTCGTCTGGAGCGTCTGGATCGCAACGTCCGGGTTACCGCCAGAGATCCAGGCGAGCGCACCGGCACCCACCGCGCCCGCAGCAGCCACCACACCGGCGGTAGTAGCAATGGGACGCTTGCGAGCCGCACGCGTGCTTCGTCGGAAGGCACGCACCACGCGGCCGGACTCGGCGTAGTCCTCCTCGTCATCGGCCAAAGGATCAATCTCGGCAGTGGGACGGTCGTTGACCGCACGACGCTTCTGACCGCGGCTCGAGGGGCTCTTTCCACCGGCGGATGCGGATTTCTGGATGCCAGCCGCGAGCGCTTTAGCCTCGGCGATCTGAGCCTCGATCTCGGCCTGCGAGAGTGCAGCGGGGATGCCGTTGGACGACGACTGGGCCTCGATGGTGGATTGCACGTTGACCTGCGAGATGGTACCGTCGGCGTTCTCGACGCGCGTCACCTTCTGAACGAGCTTGGGCGAGGCTTCGGCGTCGGAAGCGGCAGCAGCAGCGGCAGAAACACGTTGGCGCTTGCGGGGAGTCTTGACTTCCGCAACGGGAGCCGAGGTGAGGATGGGGGCACCACCGTCCTCCGAGTGCTCGGCAGTAGCGTGAATGAGCGCAAGAGCGTACTTGGCGATGCCGTAGTCTTCGGCGACCTCGATGGCGTCCTCGGCGGGGATCCAGGTGCCCTGAAGACGCACGCCGGTGCTACCCTCGGGAAGAACACGGATCTGCTTTTCGCCGCTGACGGACTCGGAGTCGGTAGCTGCGCCGGTATCCTTCTTGGGCGTCTCTGCGGTCTTGCGGGGACGACCGCGCTTCTTGGGAGTCTCGGGAGCCTTGACCTCCTCGAGAATGTAGCCACCGTTGGCGCGGTTGGTGTCGTACTTGGCATCGAGGAACTGCATCTCGGCGGCTTCAGCGTTGCCGTCGGCAAACGGAAAAGCGAGACGGAACATGGACGAGGCGGCCATGGCGTTGGTGTCGAAGCGCTTGAGCAGGAAGGCGTGGTCCTGACCGTTGACGGTGGGGAGCTTGACGCGGCCGATGATGATGTTGTGACCTTCGCGCTTGATGATCTGGAGCTTGACGACGGCCTCGTCGACCTCTTTGAGTCTAGGGTTCTTCTTGGTGGGAAGCTTGGGACGATCGAGGTCGGCCTTGGCGTCCTTGACCTGCTTGGCGGTGGTGGCAGCGGCAGCAGCCTCCTTTTCCTTTCTGGTCTTACGGGGCGATGCGGAAGGCGAAGCGGGGGCGGCTGTGGAGGCGTTGGAAGCGACCGAGGAGGAGCGGGCGCGTCGAGGAGTCGACTTGCGCGTAGGCGTCGACTTGCGGGTAGAAGCGGCGGCGGGCATGGTGACGGTGAGAGGAACGACGCGCCAGTGATGAGATGCGACGCGACGAATGGAAGCCAATGTCGAGAGACAGGATGGACTGTGCGGGAAACAAAGGACTGAAAGGAAAGCCGCAGATGGGCGTGTTGAAGGAGGGGGATAGGGTGAGAAACGATGATGGAGGTCGTGAGTGATGAAGGAGGGGACGAGCGGGATCGGGCGTGTTGAGCGAGCGAGCAAGCGATGCGTTGCAAAATTGTGGTCCAACACCAATTCTATATATATATATATATATATTTATTTTTTATTTTTTTTCGCGTCACACACTCATGAGCCTCTCTGCGCTGTCGGTGGAGCGACTTTTGCAGCTTTCAAAGGCGGACAGCCAGCCTGCACGTCAATGGCAACGTTTTCATTATGGATCCAAGCTTTCGTACGAGAGACGTATCTCAGATCGGGCTACAGTAGGACACTAATCCCGCAATGTTAGATCCAGCTCGATCGAAGCTGAACTGTGACTGACTGCATTGATGCACGCCCAAGCAGGGTCCCTCTGCCTCTCTCTATGATCACCTCCGCATCTGTCACACGGTGTGATCTCATACTGTAGCCACATTGCGGCCAGGAAAGAGCCCGTAGCGGATGACTGAAGAGGAGACGAAAGACAAGCCGTCAGCAATGATATTGCAGTGCCCACGACGCCAGCAACGACAATGCGGTGCTGTTCGTTACGCAGGCTTTCCGCACTGCTTTCGAGGCTGAGAGATGAAGCTTGTTTTTGGTTGCATGGGTCGGCTGTCGATCCGAACGTGCTCCTTGTTGCTGTGATTGACTTTGACGGTGGGAAACCGAAACGGATCAACGGAACAGCAGAGCGAGCGCAAGTGACCCCGAAAAACAGAATGTGAGCGAAAAGGAGGATCAACGCGTTGACCGACTCTCGTCTAGTGCCTCAAGATTACCCAGCCGCTTTCATCCGCCCAGCTGCGAGTAAAGTAGCCGTCACACAACGTGCCCTCGAAAAATCGCCGCATTCTAGCAGCGAACCAAGCTCTCAGTCCGGCTTATCCGCTGTCGCCTGTCGCCTGTCGCCTGCTACCTGCTGCTGCCTGCTGCTGCCGCTTTGCCCGTTTTGGCGCGTTTTTGATGAGAGCCGAAAGTCGATTCAATCAATGACTGCGCTCCGCCTTTCGTTTCTCACCTCCTCACCACCATCATCATCTCCTTCACTGAAGATTGATACGACGACAAACGAGATCATCGCGATCGACGCGATACGTCCCATCTCAACCCCAATCTCGGGCACCCAATCCAGGCGTGTTCGGCGATCCCATCTTACCACTCACTTTCATCCTGGGCTGACTTGCGCAATCCACGCGTAGGGTCATTGTCCCCATCCCCCTTCCTTTGCATAGCGCACTACGCTGACCCGCCGCAAGTTCAACTCATTTTCTCACGTTGACGACGACCTCGTGCCCGTCAGGCCTCTCCTCCCCGGACCGCTCGATTGATCATTCAATCACCCCAATAACAGAGCTGACCTCCCGAGTTTAGGCGTGAGTATTGCAGATCCTACAACGCCTCTCGAAGCCGTCCTTTGCTCGTCATCTCGATCGTCGTCCTGCTCAGCTGGTCTGCGCAGCAAACGACCGCAACCGTTTCGGCTCATCAGCTGCTCAGCATTCGGACGAGCGGATCGACTTTCGGCATCGACGACGAGCAGAGCCGGTTCCCTTGCTCCCATCTTGTATCACTTTCAGCACGGTTGGCAATCCGCCGAAATGCAACAAGCGCTTGCTGACCTTACCGTCCCTGTTCTGTCTCGAGACTGCTCTCTTCCCGCTTCTTGTCTTGCCTCGACCTTCTTTGCCTGGATTCTCAATCCATCGACCACAGCTCGCACGTTTCTCACCATGAAATACCTCGAATACCCCGAGCTCGAGCTGCTTTCCCGCGCGCTCACCTTCGAGTCCGCCGAATGCAAGGTCTTCACCCGCATGGAGGCATACTCTTGCAAGACCGTCTCCAAGGAGAAGCGTCTCTTCAAGAGTCTCGAGTCCTCCTACCTTCGCTCGGCATCCACCTCTCCCCCCGACTATCTCGAGGCTGCGCTTGCCTCTCCCTTTGGCCGTCTCGACCAGGCATCGGCCCGCAAGACCCTCTTCTTGCTCATCGCCACGCTCAATGTCGCCTTTCCTGATCATGACTTCAGCGAGGTCAACCCGGCTGATTTCCGCAAGGAGATGAGCCCCGCCATGGTGCTCAACTCGCTCAGCACCACTCTGCTCAGCCTCAAGACATCGTCCAACGCGCCGCGCTCTTACAGCTCATTCCCTGGCTCCTTCGAAGAGCCCAGCTTTGCGCTCGGCACGGCGGGCGAATCGCCCAGCTCGGCAGGAGCAACCACCTCGTTGCCGCCCCTCATCACTCATCCAGCACTCTCGCACATTCTCGACGACATTATGAATGTTTCCGACTGCGAGGTCTACACGTTCCATCCCGACATGAACTCGGACCCGCACGCCAGCGCAGAGCCCGAAGAGGAGGGCGATCTCGGCGACGATGACCTCTACGAGGACGAAGAGTACTGGGACGACGACGACGGCATGCGCGGCCGTGAGGACACTCCGCGTGCACGAACACACGGCCCTGCCGATGATGATGACGACGAGGAGATGGAAGACGCACCCATGTTTGACGAGGATGTCTTCGGCGAAGGTCTGGGTGGAGGCAAGCCGGCTCCTCACAACACGATTGCGACGATCGGGCCAGACGGAAACGTGGTCCTCTCGCGTGCGGGTCTCGACGCTAGGAGGGGGCCGTCCATAGAAACCTCGAGTCTCGCATCTTGCTCTGACTACAACGATTCGAGCTTCCATGACGAGGAGGATGACCTGGACGGCACTGGCGCCGGTCTGCTGTGGTCCACCTTTGCATTCTTCTACAACCGCAAGATGAAGCGCATCCTCTTTGTCTCGGTCTGGAGTCGAAAGAATGCCCGCTTTGGCATGCCCACCTCTTCCTGGGCTTACGCACAACCACCTCGCGTGCTCAGTGCCTCGCTTGGATCGCCACAAGCCAGCTTTTCCCGCGTCACATCGCCGCGTTCCGCTTCGGGTCGTCAACGAGCTTCGTCCAGTGCGACCAAGAAGCAAGCCGCTGTCGCACCCGCAGCTGCTGCCGCTGCTCCTACGCTCGCCAAGCGTGCCATTGCCAGAACCGACTCGACCGGCTCGCTCAAGCGCGCTGGACGACCAGGCCATATCCGCACCGACTCGGGCAGCCCAGCGCCCTCGCAGCTCTCGCCCTTCCCACACGCTTCGCCGCGTGCAGTGCGCACAACAGACCCGATGGAGGACATTGTCGTTGTCGACGGTCGAAGGGCCATCAACTCGCTCGATGCGGCTCTTCTCAGCGCCGGTGCGCCCGCTGCTTCGGCCAGCGCCGGTGTCGGCGGCACTATCAACAAGTCGACGCGAGCGACTACGTCGATGCGCAGCAAACGTTCGTCTGATGCTTCCTCGAGCACGTTTGATCAGAAGCGCGTCAAGAAGCAGGCGGCTTGAGCATCTTTGTGCGGCCTTTCAAGTTTGTGTTCACCGTCGTTTCTCCTCGGTGCTTCAGCGCTTTCAGGTCACTCTTTTCCGACAAGCCTCGCGTATATCGTTATCGGGCTCAGCAGTCACATGTGGCTCTTTCTTTCGTTTCTGTATTTGTATTGTGTCCGCAACCGTGCGATTGCTTCTCTCAACATCAAGCCTGCGTCGACAAGCCCTTGAAGTGCTGGTCTTCGCTCTTCTGCGTCATCTGGCGGTGCTTGAAGCTCGACGTGTCGGACTTGAGCGCTTCGCGCATCAGCATGGTGGCGTACGACGACGACGGCAGCTGGAACGTCAGTGTCAGTGCTGTGAACTGTGCTGCTGCCTCCGACTGCGGAGACGGCTCCTCTGGTTGCGCGGCGAGGGCGGGATTGAGGCAGCGCTCTTCGTCGGTGTGGGTGAGCGGGCGGTCCGGGTCGGTGTAGGCTGTGAGGCGGTAGCTGAAGTGCCGCGGGCGCGCGAGCATGCGGCGGTACGAGCCGTTGAGCTGGTACTCTGGGATGCGCGAGGACGTCAGCTGAGAGGGAGTGAGCGAGTCCGAGGCGAGGATCGAGTGGTAGAGCTCGGACATCCAGCCGGCGGGGAGGTCGATGGATGCGCCGGGCAGGGGGAGGATCACGTCGTAGATCGTGTATTGCGCTGATGCGATGTCGTTGGCGGTGAGAATTTTGACAGGACGCTGCCAGGTGGCGAGTCTCTCCGTTCTGCCGCCGTTGCCGTTGCGCAGATCGTCGTCGTCGCCATCGCTTTTGTCGTCATCAGCGTCGTCCTCCTCGGCGTGCCAGACGTCGTCCTCGCGTTGATCGGCAAACACCAGATCGCCCTCCACCGCCTGAGCGCTGCCAAACCGCGCAATGCGCTCCGACACCAGCCGGTTCCACACGTACGACTGGTACGCATGCACGTACATGAGCCTCAGCGTCCGCGGCACATTGCCAAACGCGCCCGCCCAGTCGCCCGTGTTCCACTTGGCACTGCGCATCTTATCGAGGATGTGCTTCTCCGCAACGCAGTTCTTGGGGATCGCGTGGTACGCTGCGTCCAGCTCCCCCTCGCGGTACAGCTGTTTAGCGCGGAGCAGGTCCGGAGAGTCGCCGTCGTCCGCATCGGCGCTCGACGCAGTGCGCGGTTCAAACAGCAGATCGATGGCGGCCTTAAAGTCGTTGCGCAGGATGCAGATGCCGAAGTGGTGCGTGGGGATCGCGCCCGTGCCGAAGCGCTGCATGCCAAAGTAGTTGATGAACCCGCGCTCGCGGAGGACGTCCATCGAGCGGCGCACGCTTGTAAGGAAGTCTTCGTGCGAACTTTCGGTGGTGCTGCTGGGGCGGACGTTGCGGAGCGTGACGGTGAACTCGTTGCCCATGAGCTGGCCGAGCTTGAGCGGCTGGTGCGCGTACTGTAGGTGGCCGATGCGGATGCCGCGCTCGGCGCGTGTCGTTGTGGCGTCTACAACGGTGCGCCCTTTGCCCTTGGTTTTGGAGGAGGAGACGTCGGCGGTGATCCCGTTGACCAGACGGTACACGTCTTCGAGCGTCTTGCGGTTGCGTTTGAGCGAGACGCGTTGTACTGTTACTGCGCGCTTGTCCTTTGTTCCTGCGACGGAGAGGTCTTTTGTGGGTGGTCGGCCGCCGCCTCCTCGACCCGCAAAGCCGCCTCTGCCGCGACCTCGGCCTCGTCCGCCGCCACTGCCTCCCAGGCGCAAGCTCTCAGCGAGCATCCCCATGGCCTCCTGGTGGTCGCGGTTCGTCTTGTGCAGCAAAAAGTGGATGTACGGCGGCGAGCTCGTTGCTTCCTCCGATAACCCATCGCCTGCTCTCCGATCGGACCGGTTCGCCCACCGAACGGCAATTCGCGTCGAAGCAGCACTGCTGCTGCTGCTGCTGCTGCTGCTGCTGCTGCCGGTTCCGTTGGCACGTGCGTCCTCGTCTTCCTCCTCCTTCGCTGCTGCGCCTCGTGGTCGAACCTGGCACGAGTCCGTCGCGAGCTTGCCATGAAACAGCTCACGCACGAGCTTATGCACCTGCGTGCGCTGCGCCTTGTCCTCGAGCGGATTCGTCACGATGCTATCCGCAGACACAATGGTCGCATTAGCGCCCGTAGCCATGCTCGTGCGCTGCTTGCCCTGCGCCCACATGTGCTTCAGCCCCTCGATCGCATCTACCGCAAAGAACTGCTGCAGCTTCTCGTCCGCGTCATCCGGCCAGGCGCTCTCGTCGATCTGCACCGGCGCTTTTGCCTGCTCCTGCGCTGTTTCCTCAGCAGCTGCATCCGGCCGCAACTGCGCCAGCAGCTTCCCCACAGGAGGCTCGAGCGAGGTCAACCGACACACGTTGCCCGCAGCGTCGATCTCGTTGACCATAAAGTCGGTGAAGCGCTGCTTGATGATCCCCTGGAACCCGGGTTGGTCGGCGTCGATGTACGATGTGATTCCGGCTCGCGATTCTGTCATTCGGGTTTCGGGGGTGGAAGCAGCGGTGGTGGTGGTGCCATCGTCGAGCTTGACCCGCTTGGCTGCTGGGCTGGACGGGTCGGTGGAGATGTGTGGGGGTTCTTCGGCCATCGTCTCGATGTTGGGTCCCAGGAGACGGATTGAAAAGAGGGTTGGTGCGGGGGAAGAAGGATGAGCGGGAACGTCGAAAGTGACACAAAAACACAAAAAAGAAAAAAAGAAAAGAAAAGAAAAAGAAAAGAAAAAAAAAAAAAAAAAAAAAAAAAAAAAAAAAAAAAAAAAAAAAAAAAAAAAAAAAAAAAAAAAAAAAAA
>JALCCG010000252.1:0-30853 GCA_023212695.1 Sporisorium sorghi | reverse complement strand
AAAAAAAAAAAAAAAAAAAAAAAAAAAAAAAAAAAAAAAAAAAAAAAAAAAAAAAAAAAAAAAAAAAAAAAAAAGGATTTTCGGGCAGCGGAAAATCGGTTCACTCTAACTCATCACGACATTTGGCTCAGCTCTTCCGCCGCTGCTCTGAGGAAAAAAAGAGATTTTTGTGGCTCGAATTTTGGTGGTTCTTTTTTCTGTTTCTACAAAAGAACAGACGTCGCTATTGATGACGATGACGATGACGACGATACAGAGCAATGGCAGCAATGGCAAGCCCATACGCATTAAGCATGCTGCGAGTCGTCATGCTGTGATCGGCGCCCGTTGTCATCGACAGGCGCAGTAGCAGGCACTTTGTCCGACAACTCATACTCCTCGACTGGCCAGCATACGGCCAGGTACACCACGTTGAGCAGCGTCACAAGCCTGAACACCCACTTGGTCGCATGCATGTACGACAGCTGCGCCGCATGTCTCAACGCTTGCGGGTGCAGAGTGGGCACCAGCGAGGCATCATGCCGCAGCGCCGAGATGAGCTTGCTCACCCCTTCCTGGCCCTCCTCTGGATGTGGCAGCAGATCCGGCGTGATGTTGCGATTCAGCTGCGACTGGAGCAGCATCTGGAACAGCGCCGTTGACAGCGACACGCCCACCACCTGTCCCAGACTCCTGAACAGATACACGACGTCGCTTCGGTCCACAGCGAGCCGTAGGCGGTAGCGGCGATGTTGAGCATGCAGCAGACCACGTTTGCGCGCCAGTATCTACCTGTACGCTTCATATACAGCCCCGCCGCCCACAGGCTGCCTGCCGCCCGCCGAGAACGACATCGGGATGAGGTGCAGTCCCGCCTGCGATGCGCTCTGCAGCCGCACCGACTGGAACCAGAGCGGCAAGTGGAATATAGCTGCAAAGTGCGCGAAGCTGCCCAAAAAGTACGACGCACCAATCAGCGCTGGCGATCTACGCGTCAGCAGCGAGAGCGGCATCACGGGCTCGCGCACCACCCATCCCTCGACCAGCACAAACAGGCCCGCCGTCACGACAAACGCCAGCAGAAACCCCCACACCAACGGATGCGTCAGCGGCAGCAGCGAGCCGGACAGGAAACTCATCGCGAGTAGCAGACAGCTCGACGACGAGATCAGCCCCACCGAGCCCAGGTAGTCGATGCGCCCGAGCTTCTTCTGCCAGCTGCTCTGCTCCGCCGCCGCCGACGATGCCAGAGGGATGTTGACAAACGTAGCGATGCACACGGCTCCCACGAGCAGGAAGGGGATCTGGAAGCCAAACGCAGTGCGCCAACCGAAAGCGTCGTTGATGAACCCGCCCAGGGGCCCACCCAGCGCCGAAGCCGATCCGAAGAGGATGTTGGTGATGCCCTGCCACAATCCACGCTGCCGCAGCGGCACCAGGTCGGTCATGCAGATCGACGACGTGGTCAGCAGCGTGGGCGGCATGAGCCCGTGTTAGAGCTGCGATCGTGGCCGATTTGCAAATTGGACCCCTGTCAAAGACGGCCGAAGATGGAGTATGAAAGCGGCCATCGAGATCTACCTGAGCTCCGAGGCCACCCATCAAAATCACGGGCGACGACGATGCGATGAGCACATCCACTGCCACACTCACTGCACAAGCGGCACGACAGCAGGACAGAGATGGAGACAGCATCGTGCTGCAGCCTCTGCCCTCGCTGCAACGCACGCCGAGTCGAAGCTCCATCTCCAAGCCACAGCTCGGCCCCAACGCAAGCAGCAGCAAGGTCGACCTCCCCGAACCCGAAGCCATCGGCGCCGTCTCCAGCACCTCTGGCGATGCCGATGCCGGAGACGATTCGTTCGGCGCCACCCCCGCCTCTGGACCCAGCGACCTCGACGTCCGCGGCACGCTGCTGCTCGCGATCCAGCACGCATCCTCCTCATGGGGCTTCCGCTCCGCCGAGTTCGCCTACCCGCTCATGATGGTCCAGCTGTTCACCAACACGCTCCTCCCCGCATCCGTCTACGGCTTCGTCACCACCGCAGGCGCCATCCTGTTCTCGAACAACGTCGGCCGCCTCATCGACACGTACGCGCACACCAAGCTGCGCACGCTCCGCGCCATGATCCTCTCGCAAAAGCTGCTCGTCGGCGCATCGTACGGTCTCTTACTCGTGCTGTTCTCGTCGTCGTCGCTGAAAATGGAGGCAGAGGATGGAGGGAAAGGGCCGGACGATGTCGGGGCGAACGCAAAGCCGTGGGCGGTGTTTGGCGCGATCACGCTGCTGGGGATCGGCGTGATGCTGTCCAATGTCGGCGTTAGTGTGGGTGTTGAGAGGGAGTGGGTTACGATCATCAGCGACGGGTCGTCGGCGAGGCTGACAAGGCTCAATGCGATCATGCGCAGGATCGATCTGATCTCGAAACTCGTCAGCCCGCTGTTTGTGTCGGCGCTCACATCGACCATGAGCTACACGCTGGCCACCGTGGTGCTGCTCTCGGTCAACGCTGTCGCCGCCATCTTTGAGCTCGTTTTCGTTGGGACGGTGTATCGCAGGTTCCCTTCGCTCGCAGCGGACGAAAAGGCGGTTGTGGCTAGAAGACAAGCCGCTGCCGAGGCGAGTTCTCCACAAGGCTCTACCGCTGACCGCCAGAAGGCAGGTTCGCGGCTCCGTCATTTCTCCGCTAGGGTGGGCAGATCCATCACGGACGATCTTGGTCAACAGTATCGCGACTGGAAGCTGTTTGTACGTCTGCCGATCTTCCTCACGTCGCTGTGCATCTCGCTGCTGTACATGTCGGTGCTCTCGTTCGACCCGACGTTGATCGCCTACCTCAAATCCGAAACGCTCTACAGCGACGCTTTCATCGCCGGCATGCGCGCCGTTGGCGTCGTGACCGGTCTGATCGGCACCTTCATCGTGCCCGTAATGGAGAAGCGCATCGGGCTGGTGCGCACGGGCTCGTACTCGCTGTTCGCCGAGCTCATCCCGCTAGTGCCCGCCGTGGTGTCGCTGTGGATCGCCGGCTCGCCGCGCGACCGCTTCGGGCTGTCGGACAAACGACGCCCGAGCTGGAGCACGGGCTTGCTGTTTTCAGGGCTGGCGCTGTCCAGGATCGGGCTGTGGGCGTTCGACTTGACGCAGCTCGCGATGATCCAGACGGCGCTCTCGCCCGACCAGCTCGGCGCGGATGCCAGCCGCAAGAACGCGCTCATGGCGCTGCAGTTCTCGTCGCAGAATGTGTTTGATTTAGGACATTATGGGTTGACGCTCGGGTGGAACAAGCCGCAGGAGTTCAAGTACGCCGCGACGGTGTCTCTGGCGGCAGTGGGGGCAGCGACGTTGATCCATGTGGTGTTCTACGCACGCCGAGTTCGCGGTCACATTGTCCACCTCGAGGGGCTGCAGCGCTTGCTCAGTCGTAAGGAGCGTTGATCTTTCGCTGCGTCTTATGGCCACGTTTGCTGATGAATGACACTGTTAGGCCTAGTCTTCATTGCGTGTGTGAGAGAGCTGTGAGATGACCATGAGCTAAGCTTGCTGGCGACGAGAGAGCGATCTGCAACGGCGAAAAAATGTTGGGCGGCCATCATGCGCGCTTGGGATAACTCGCTTGCTGAAGCTCGCTTGCTCTTTCTTTTCCAGCTCTGAGCCGGCTCTATCCAACGGTGTCTATGCTTCTGCCGGCTCCCTCTGAGCGCTGCTCGACCCTTATACAACGGTGCAAGACGATCTGCAACCGCAAGGCCGTCCTCGTTCACCGGCTTCCATTCGCTTGATACTCCTCGCTTGAAATTTCGCTGCTTCTCTCTCTCTCTATCCCCACACTGGTGGCCATCTTGTAGCTTGTTGGACTCCGTAAGCGTGTTGTTCTCTCCTTCGCGTGTCGCTCGCTCAGGGTCCTCTCCCTCGGTGTGTGTTGGTTGGCGGCTGCTTCTTTCAGCTGCGAGTCTCTCTGGAGATGCGGGGTTGAAATGCTCTCTGCTGCCCTTGTTTTTGGGCGAACCCCGCATTTTGAACATCGCTTCTTCTTGTTGCGAAAGAGAGACCCCTGCTGGTGTCATTCCTTGTCGGCGGCTGCTGCTCTGCTTTTGCTTGTTGAAAGCGCACTTCTGCGGTCCCTGCTGTGTGTTGCTCTGTGCGACACGAGACATATAGAAAGGGACTTGAGGTTGGTGTCCCTCCATCGTCTGCTTCATCTCATCTTCCCACCATCTGAGCAGCGTGGTCCTTTCCCTTTCATACACACCTTCTCTCAGACGACGCTCGGTCTCCGCTTCATCTCGCCCCAAAGACATTGCCGCCACTCTCACCGACTGCTCCTTTCCCATCGACCACCACCTTGCCTCACATCTCACCTGCCAACATGTCGACCCCAGACCCCAAATCGACCACCTTCCAACCGCTCAACGAGCCCGTCGGCTCCTGGCCCGCAGCCAAGGTCACCCTCCCCATCCCCATGGGCGAAGTAGCCGCACGCACCTCCCGAGACATGGCCGCCGCACGCGCCGCCGCCGACTTTGACCCCGCGCGCATCGAAGACACCCTCCGCGACGCCCGAATCGACAACGACTCGCGCAAAAAAGTCATGACGATCCTCTCCAAAGACCCGATCTTTGGCAACTGGAAGAAGCGCATGGTGCACATGAACCGGGAGCAGCAGATGCGCCAGTCGCACTTTGCGTGTCGTCGGTTGCTCGAGCTGGGCGAAAAGCACGAGTGGACGACGCACGAGATCATCGAAGCCGCACTTACGCTCGACCTGCAGAGTCCGATCACGATCCACTGGGTGGCGTTTGTGCCGGTGATCTTTGGGCAGGGTAATGCGGAGCAGATCGAGCGGTGGGGGCAGAAGGCGATGAACCACGAGATTCTGGGTTGCTACATGCAGACTGAGCTGGGGCACGGGACGAATGTGCAGCAGTTGGAGACGACGTGTACGTACGACGAGGCGTCGGACGGGTTTGTGCTGCACTCGCCGACGCTGACTTCGACCAAGTGGTGGGCAGGTGGGTTGGGGACCACGGCGACGCACGGTGTGGTGCAGGCGCAGCTCATCATCCACGGCAAACGCTACGGCCCGCATCTGTTCTTCACCCAACTCCGCGATATGGACACCGGCAAGCTGCTCGACGGCATCGTCGCCGGCGACATCGGACCAAAGACGTACGGTGCCTTTGGCGGCCTCGACAACGGCTGGGCGCGCTTCAACCGCTTCCGCATCCCCCGAGACCACATGCTCAGCAAGCACGCCAAGGTCAAAAAGGGCGGAGAGTACGTCGAGCCTCCCAACGACAAGCTGAGCTACGGCGGGATGATCTTCATCCGCTCCCAGATGATCGACCGCACGGGGTGGATGCTCTCGCGCGGTGTGACGATCGCGACGCGCTATGCGCTCGTGCGCAGGCAGTTCCGCGACCCTTCGTCGAGGGATGTCAACGACATCGAGCGCTCGGTGCTATCGTACCCGTCGACGGCGCGTCGTATCCTGCCGCTGCTGGCGAAAGCGTATGCGTACATCTTGGCGGGGCGGCGGATGCGCACGCTGTACGAGGACATGGCGCAGCAGCTCGACGAGGGCAACACGGAGCTGCTCGCCGACGTGCACGTGGCGTCGTCGTCGCTCAAGGCGTACTGCACCAAGCAGGCGTTGGACGGGATCGAGGAGTGCAGGCAGGCGCTGGGCGGACACGGGTTCTCGGCGTATGCGGGTTTTACCTCGGTGTTCCCCGAGCAGGCGCCGGCGGTGACGTACGAGGGTGACAACATTGTGCTTGCTTCGCAGGTGGGTAGGGCGATGCTCAAGATCAGCGGCGAGCTCGAGGCCAACCCGCAGACCAAGGTCGCCGCCACCTCGGGCTTCTTGCAGGCAATCAGCCAGAAGGGTGCCATCGCATTCACCCAGCCCAAGTCCGCCTCGGACTGGTACAAGCCTGAAGTCTACTCTGCCGCGCTCGGGCTGCGCGCTGCGCAACTCGTCGTCGACCTGCGCGCCGAAATCAAGAGCGGCCGACCCTTCGTCGACCTATCGTTCGAATGCATCGAGGTCGCCAAGTCGCACGCCGAGTTCGTCGTCGACCTATGGTTCGGCGAGGGCATCCGCGACGACGCCGAGCGTCTGGGCGCCAAGGAATGCCAGTGGCTCAACAAGCTCGTCACGCTGCACGCGCTCACTGCGCTCTCGCGCAACATCACCCCGCTCGTGCTGCCCGCCAGCGCCGGCCGCAGCCTCGCCGGGTACGCCACCGGCCAGGCGATCCTCACGCCCGACTCGGTGATTTTGCTCGAGAAGGCGATCCGCGAGCTCGTCACCGAGATCCTCCCGCAGGTCATCGGCCTCTCGGACGGCTTTGGCTGGCTCGACTGGGAGCTCGGCTCAAGTCTCGGCAGGAAGGACGGCAGAGTGTACGAGCAATTGATGGCCGACGCAGAGGCTAACCCGCTCAACCACCCCGGTTCCGTGCCCAACCTCGAAAGCATCGACAAGGTCGGCGTCTACAAGTACGGCTCGAGCAACATCGGAAAGGGCGTGCCGGACTGGTACAACACCGAGATCGGCCCGCTGCTGCGAGCGGCTGCGAAGCGTTCCAACCTTTGAGAGGCCATCTCGCTGGTCGCCTATACTCTGTCCTCTTTTGCTTTCGTTTGTTGTGCTTCTTGCATGCTGAATATACTTGTTGAATCCATCTCACTTCTCAACGACTGTCGTTTGCGCGAGCCGGTGCGCGCATGCATTCCTTGAGACCCCCAACTTGGCTGCGACCCTCAAGCTTTCCATCGCCGTGCCCACCGACGTCGCTATCACCACGCGCTGCACTGACAAAGCGACGATATAAGGAACCGATTGCAATGAGGTGACGACGAGATCTACGAGATCTACAAGTACAAATGATAAAGGATTCTAGCGTGTAAGATACTGTCCGATGAGCAAGCCTTGTCAATGAGCCATACCGACGTTATACGCGCTGCCCTGATTCACAGCCGACGCAGACCCGCTCAAAGTCTGACCACCACTGCTGTCAGACGGCGAGCGACTCATACTCGTCGACGCGACCGTCGTCTCGCCCGTCCTCGCGTTCGGCCGATACGCAGGCGGCGGCGCCGAGACCGCCGAACCGGCGCCACTCGACGCAGCAGCAGCATTGTGGCCGTCTCTTGCGATATGATCCGCACTGAGCGCGAGCCATCGCCTCGACAGCTGCGTCGGGTTGCGCGACACGGGCGGCGAGCCGCTCATGCCACTGCCGCTGCTGCCCGTCGGCGAGCGCAGAGGTGTCGCTGGGCTGGCATTCTGCCCCACCAACCCGGTCCTGCTCGTCAGCACGGGTGAGGGCAGCGCAGGTCGCAGTGGCACATCGACCTCGCCACTTCGATCCGCGTCCTGATCAACAGGCTCGGCGGGCAGACTCCAATAGTTCGGCAGCGCGGTCCACTCGGTAGCCGTGTGCGACGAGGTCAGCGTGATGGGCGCCTCGATGATAATGTCGTACAGCCGAGGCGTCGGTTTGGCTGCCGAACTCGACGTGCCGACATTGTCATTCCACACCTCCCAATCGCCTTCCGACTTGCCGACACGGATCGACAACCGGACCAAATGATGCACAGCAATATTCGACTTGGAGTGGTTGGTGCTGAGATTGATGCGGGTGGTACCGCAAGCCGGAATGCTGAGCTCCGTCGCTAGCTCCCACGGACCCGTGGGATCCAGGATGGACGGCAGCGCATCCGAGTCTTGATCATCGGAGGCGGCGGCGGCACGAGCCATGTTGGCGAGCGGACTCTGCTCCAACGCATCCGCCGAGTCCGACAGAATGGGCAGGATAGGCTCGGTGGCCGAGGCATGCGCCACCTTCATCAAGGTCCACTTCCTGGGGACTTCGTGTCTCGCAACGCGCCTGCCTTTGGCAAAGTAATCGGTGCGTTCTTCGAGCGTGGCGAGGATGCGGTAGATCTTGACCTTGCCGAGCGGCACAAACTTGAGCCAGAGCGGGATCTGCTGACCGATGGGGAAACTCTTGCCGCTAAATACGACCATGTAGGAGAGCAAGTCTTCCCAGCATCGCTCGACAATGATCGAGTCGGTCTCTTCGAGCGCATCCTCGTCGGGTGCGTGGATGAGATTGACTTCTCGCTCGGCGACAAGGTTGGGCGTCAATGCACCGGCACGGATGACGTTGGCGCGAAGGACGTATCGGTTGAAGCCGAAGTCGGCATGGAGCGTCGGAGGCAGATTGGACGGCAGCGAGATGCAGATGGGATAGGTGTAGGTGCCTTTCTTGAACTCCTTCGAGTCGGAATGGACGGCTTCTTCGCTGTGCGCTCTGTGGTCAGCGGTGGGTTCCTTGAGAAGACCGTTGATGAGCGTCTTGAGACCTGGCTTTTTGGACTTGCTGTCGGTGCTCGACTTGCTGCTAGATTTGCTTTTGCTGGCTTTGGTGTCGTGCAATTCGACCGAGTTTCGGCGGCTAGACGGAGCGCTTTTGTTGCCATTAGGTCTGGGCGCGACACCGTTGCTGGAGGAAGTAGGAGCATTGTCGACACGAGACTGTGGATCGAAGCGCACCATTTGCTGGTTGGCACGAGGTGCGGCAGGTGGCTGGGTGTGAAGGATGCTTCTGCCTGGAGGTGCAGAGGTGCCTGACGCTGATACGGCCGCAGACCTTGGCGGCGATTGACCTGGGATAGGTACAACGGCGGCATCGGTCGCATTCTGAGTACTGCTTTCTGATGCGGTAGCCGTCGCGCTGAGTCCTGCTCCGCTGGGAGCACTGTAACCCGACGCAAGAACCACGTCCTCGGCGACTGGGGACGAATCGGTCGGAGGCTCGGTGGGCCATGCATCGTAGCCTTGCAAGGGAGCTGAGCGAGGTGCGTAGAGAGGAGGTCGCTCGTGTCCCTGCGACTCAAGGTAGTCGTGCCACCCAGACAGGTCCTGATGTTGTGCGGCATGTGGACTGCGACCGTCAAAGAAGGAGGCGGTAGGCGCTGAGCCTGGTGTGCGCGACCATAACGGCGACTGTGCGGGTGTGTTCAAGTTGGACTCAGGGCTGGTTGCATAGGGCGTCCATGATGTGGTGCCGGAACCGGTGCGCTCGAGAGGAGGTCGGTTGCGAGAAGAGGAAGAGGAAGACGGCGGTTCCTTGGACTTGCTGAGGCCCATGTCCGGACGCAGAGTGGGAGGGATCATGGCGGTGCCTGCTTTGGCAGCGGCGCCGGCAATCTGACGCGCCAGATTGCTGCCACTGGTGGAGCCGTTTCCATTGGAGCTCTTGGGTCGGTCTTCATCCTTACGACTGGAGCTACTGGCGTGACGCGAGCTGCTAGCCGAGGTGGACCTGGAGGATCTGTTGTTGTTGGTGGATGCTGCTGGTGGGCGTGCGTTGGCAGCAGCGGCATAGTCCCAGTCGACATCTTCCTGCAAGCCAATGCCCGGACCGACCGAGTTGCTTCGAGGCCGTGTTCCTGCGGCAATAGCTTTATCGTGCTTTGCATTGTAGAGGCTGATAGTGTGATGAAAGATGGTCATTTCCTCGACCAGCTCCACGCGATTGGGACCGATGCCTTCTGGCCAGTCCGTTTTTGCGGTGCCCTTGAGCGAGACGGTGATTTCCTTGATCTTTGAGGGTTTGGGGAGGTAAAGGGTGACGAGGCCACGAAGCTGAGAGGGAGGCGCATCGATGTTGACAGGGCGACGTCGACCGCGAGCATCTTCGCCGGAAGAGGACTGGCCGCGGAGAAAGACGACGGGCTCGAGCTGTGTGATGGTGACGCTAGCAGGAGGCGACATTATGGAGCAGCGGCTGGATCAACGAATGACGATGAGGGAGAAGTGGCGTCCATGTCTTGAGAGCGCTACTAGCAGACGCCTATGCGGATGGCGTTGCGGAGACCATGATCAGAGCATGAGGGTCGACACCGCTTGGCCAGGACGGTGTTCGAAGATGATGGAGGAAGAGAGAAAAACTGGAATTGAAGCAACCTTCACGCCAAATTCCTCCTTTCGCCATTGGAAGGATGTGATCAAGATGGAAGAGTGACGATAGAGAGAGAGAAGCGGGGGTGGATGAATCATCGATGAGAGAAAAGGCGTCGCTTGCTTTGCTTCTGCCCCTTCTCCGCATCGCTTGTCGATCCGACGCTTTCTTGGCCAAGAAAGCGGACGAGGCGACTGAGAAGAAGTGCCAAAAGGCTCTAAAATTTTCTGAAATGGCACTTTTTGCTGCCTCGGCTCAATTCTTTTTTTTTTTTTATTTTTTTTTATTTTTATTGGGTCCCTGAGCTGCGTCTCTGGATTTCCTGCTGCCTTTGCCATGCTTCCTTTGAGCACAACACCCTCTTGATCAAGCACAACTGGCTTTCGACCATCGATCGGCTCATCCTCAACACACTCTCTCTTTGCTGTCAAATGCAATCTTTCGAGAGACGGCGGTCGAACGAGAGTTGCCACAAGATGAAGAGAAAACGGCTCGAGTGCCGGCGCATCTGCAGGGCGGTGCTTGTTTCTTTGCTCTCGACACGCCGTTCTTTTCGCCATTCGAATGTTTGCCGGTCGTTCCATATTTTCCATTCCGCTCATCCTTTCTGGAGCGTATGGACCGACCTCGCCTCCGCATTTCTGTCCTTTGCAGCATTCGCCGTCTCGCATCGCTTTCTTATCACTTCTTTCAAATTCGCAAGTGCCGGCTGATAACGACATTGGCTCGCTCGGTGTACAGGATGCCGGCAGTGCCATGAATCATCCATGCAAAGCTGCCGTTCTGTCTTTGGAGAGAAGCAGGCCAAAGGCGAATTTTCTGAAATGTTACGCCGCAACAAACGCATGCCAATTTTATTTTATTTTATTCGCACGACTCCACATGCGCTAGCTGTTGGCGTTGCCGAAATCCGAGCTAGCGAAGCAGCTTCGAGGGTCCAACTGCTTTCCGAAAGGAGCCTTGTCTTGGTGTTCAACTGCACGCTCTGAGCATCACCATTACACTTTCAAACACCAGCCCTTCACATGGTATCGGTGGTCCGCGACAACCATGTCCAACGATCCAAAGGCGCTGCTAGCCGCCAAGTTCCTCGACTCGTTTCTGCGCGAGATCGTGCTCGACACGGCTATCCACACCCACGCCAAGATCAAACGTGCCCGCTCCATCTGCCACCTCTGCGGCGTACGATGCCAGGCGCACGCCCCTGCCGCCGAACAGTCTTTAATCTCAAACTTGGACGCTTCCAACACGCCGTCTCGATCCGCAACGCCCGTGCCTGGCGCGACGTCGACGTCGACGACAGCAGCGCACAAGCCCGACTACTACTCGAACAATCCGCTCTTTGAGTGTCTCGTCTGCTCGCGCCAGGTGAGCTCCAATCGCTACGCTACCCATCTTGCGAAATGCATGGGTATGGGCAGCAAAGGTGGACGCAAGGGGGCAGCGAGGAACGCTAAGGCGACGACGAGCAGCTTGGCGGGCTCTAGCAGACAGAGCGGAACGGGCACTCCGAGGTATGCTAGTGATGCGGACGACGACAGCTTTGCAAAGCGCAAGAATGGCGCTGCGGCTGGCACCAAAAATGGCTTGAAGCGCGGAAGCAGTCCGCTCGCAGCAAGCTCGCTGGCCAATGCGAGGATGAACAAACGCATCAAGACCAGCTCACCCACTCCGCCTCCCTCAGACAGCTTGGGCATGGGCATGAACCGCTCCTATTCGTCGCAACCTTTCGCGCCGTCCGGGCTGAGCACCTCGACCGTGCTCAGCGGCTCACCGCTCAATCCCAACAACAACGGCTCCACCCCCTTGAGCGGCAAAGCAGGCACATCGGGGAAGAACGGCAGCAAAAAAGCAGCTTCGCCCAGCAAGAAGCGCAAACGCCTCATCGACGACGACGACGACGACGACGACGACGACGCCGACTCGTACCACGACGCGTCGGACGGTGATTCGAATGAGGAGGAAGGCGAGATCTCGGACGACAACGATGATGACGACGACGACGATGTCGCGCTGGCCGCTGCATCCGCTGCACCACGTCCACCAAGCAGCGGCACCAAGATCAAAATCCCACTCCGAGCCACACCATCCTCCTCAACCTCAACACCCAAACCAAAGACATTCGTCGTCGCCGACGACTCGGACTCGGACACGCTACTCTCCACCAACCGCAAATCTCATCCTATCGAGGACGAAGACCAAGAAGACGACGACGATGACGACGACGACGACGACGACGACGATCAGGACGAAGAAGATGACGAAGACGACGACATGCAGGTCACCAGCGTCACGCACGCACGAAGTACAGCCACCAAGGCCAAGCCACCCGCCGCTTCCAACGGCGGATTGCAGAGAGAGCGTGGCAGCGACGGCGAGTTCATCGACGTCGAAAGCGCTTCCGACCAGAGCGATGCAGACTCTTTCTAGCCTCGTAGCCACCCACTTGTTCCCATTTGTCTCTTTCGCACTGTCTTGTTTTGTATTCGCAACTCGTCTCAGTATCCCCTCCGATGCAGCCTTTTGCTGCTTGCGCACACACGAGCTGAGATTCCAACTTAAAAAACAAAAAAAAAAAAAAAAACAAAAACAAAAAAACAGCAAACGGTGAGCAACGGCACTAACGATACAAAGCACTCGCGCGAAAAGGGCAGCGAGGAGAACAAGAAACCACAAAGTCACAACCAAAAGAAACCGAAACTTCTCCCCTCTCCCACCCCTCACAGCGCCCCCATCAACGCCACCAGCGCCGCGACGACACTAACCACGCCTACCATCGGCGCGACCATCGCGGCGGGCGACAGCATGCCCAGACTCAAGAAGATATTCCCATACTTGCCGCTGCCGTTCGTCGAGTTCAACGGGACAAACCCGATCATCCTCGCGGCATCTTCCGATTCCAGATCGGCGCAGTTGGGGATTTCGCACTCGAGGTCGGACGAGACGGCGTTTTGGTTGCGGTACCAGCACTGTGTGCCCTTGGCGAAGCCGCAGCAGGTGTTGATGAAGCCGTTGCCCCACGAGGCTTGCTGGTTGACCGCGAGGTGGTTGGTCATGGAGCAGGTGGGTTCGGTGATGGTCGCGTCGCCGCCGGCGGGCGCGGAGCCTGTGGCGGTAGAGGCGGGCGCGGATGAGGAAGAGGACGACGTGGTGTTGGTCGATTGGCGCGCTTCGAGCAGCGAGCGCTCGGAGAGCACAGCGGCGTCGTCGAGCGTGCGCTCGAATGGTTGCGAAACCGAGTCGATCGCGTCGAGCTGCGCAGTGGTGAGTGTGGCTAGTGCGAGGAGGATGGCGATGAGCGCCGCGGTGGAGAAGGTGAACGATCGCATGTCGGAGGTTATTAGACGAGATACAGGTGAGGCAGCCGGTGTTTATCGTTTCGGTGGAAGCGCTTGTGCGAAGACGATTGCAAGGGCGCTACTTTCGACGACGCGATCGTGCTAGTGAGTGTGCTGATCGACAAACGCAAACGATGTCTAATGAAGAGTTCGGCGTCGAGGTCGTTGGACGCGTGCGAGGTGGCGATCTAGTCGATCTTTTGTTGTTAGCGTGATGATGCCGATATCAAGGGCAAGAAAGAGTGAAGCAGCTGCTGTGTCCAAGGAGAGCGAGCAGTCTCAAAGTGGGGTAACGGGCGCAGGAAAAGCGGAATGAGTGGAAAAGAAGCGAATACGACAGATGATGGTGATGAGAAGAGCACAAAGATATCGCAAAGAGCCAAGCGGAGGTGGAAACTTTTTGACAGCCATTGAGCGGCAGCATATGATCATCAGGCGCTGCTGCTTTTGCCTAAAGTTGCTTGGCTGCCTGACTCTGCGCTCCCATGCCGAGCGAGGGGAAAAGCGGGTCAAGATTCCAGCCTTCTCTTCTCAACTGCGCGCTCAAAATAACAACAAATCCTTGAAATCGCCGTCTGCTGCTGCTAGGAATTCGAACTTTTTAGGCGTCGCCCTTCGATCTAGTGCAGCAGCTGCAGCGAACGACGGATGCCCGCGGGCGGCGGCGGAGGCGTACGGCCAAGCGCGGGGCCTCGCCTCCAGACGCAGAGGCCGCCGTTCCTAGCATTCCTCCCTCTCGACGCCGCCCACCTACCGAGCTTACCCCCACCTCACAGACCGTCGCTTCTCACCTTTACCCCACAACAGCACCAATGGCCAACACCATCTCTAGCCCACCTTCTAGAGCAGTCAGTGTAGCTTCTGCACGGGTATGTCGCCGTCTTCGGTTTTCATAAGAGGAGAGCTTCGACGCGCAGTGAGTGTTCTTAGCCGATGCTGTTGCTGCCATGGGAATATTCTCTTTCTTTCCCCCGCAGCCGTCGATCCTTCTTTCACGGTTTGCGCGTAAGGGGTGCGTGAAATGAAATGGGCCGATTTAGCGAGGATTCCGAGAGGGTGGGAAAAAAAATAAAAATAAAAAAATAAAAAATTAATCGATTTCGCTAGCGTGTGCTCTGACCCTCCGTGATGACCTTCTCGCTCGCTTTCCTGCCATCATCTCCGTCGAAGGGAAGCCTTCAAGACCATGCAACGCTCTGTTTTACAACTACGAAAAAGAAAGGAAGGGGGAAAAAAAAAAGTGGAAGGTGGGAATCGAACCCACGACCTCAAGATTCTTCAGGGGCGCCGCTCTTTGAAAAGATACGTTGCAATCTCACGCCAAACCACTAAGCCTCTCCCACGAACGATGTCTCGGCTGGGCTTGTATGACAACCGGATACACCTCGCAGCATCTGCAATCGGGAAACACGGCAAGGCCACCCTATTCCCCACGGTTCCGCAGCAGTCCCGCACGCTTTTTGATGTTGGTACCTTGAGAGGTGGGGTTAGGGTTAGGGTTAGCAAGCAGATCTATGTCTTTCAGCACCCTCAATGATCAATAATTGGCCGATACGACGATTCGAAGAGAAAGCGGTTTGGGGATGTAAGCGACGCCAGCAGCAGTGCGGACTTGTTTGGCTTACTGGCAACCCCTGCGTTCTGACAAGTGATCTCATCAATGCACCTTCTCAATTTGAATATGAACCGTGGTACTCCGCTCCACCTGCCTTGCACAGAGGCTGCGATAGGACCGTGTGCGCGTAGAAGCATCTTTGACGACGACGGCGGCGACACGCGGCGAACCAGATAAGAAAGCGCAAAAGCCGCCTTCTGACCCAAGAAGACACTAAGAGAAACGTGCGGGCTTGGCACGGTGTTTGCTGCAAGCTTGTTCGAGAAACGCCAAGAAGAAGAGCGGTTCCTGCTACCGCTGCAGACGAGATGTTCGGGGGGGAAAGGCGGCTCAGCGATCGAGATAGCGAGATAAGACCAAGCAAGAAGGAAGGACTTTTCGGCGATCTAAATTTCAGTCTCTCCGCGTCAGGAAGGCGAGTTCTGAACCCTGCATGTCGAAAAGCGCGCTTGGACCATGCCTTTGAAAGATAAGACCTCTCCGCGCATCGGCCTTTGCAAGCAAGTCCACCTGGAGAAGCGCCTGTAAGAAGCCTCTACGTCCTCATCACACCTTGCTCCTGACACCACCAACACGACGCTAAACACAACGCGCAAGCCAGATCCAACCACCTTTCTCCCACCCAACAACGCAACCTTTCGCAACAATGTCGAACCCCTCCTCGTCCGGAAACATCCAGAAGCCCAAGATCCTCTCTGATCTGCCGCCCATCTTCGCGTCGCTCCACGATGCCAAGGTGAAAGCCAAGATGACCTTGGCCGACATCGCCGCCAAGATCGATCGCGACGAGTGGTACGTCGCAGCCATCTTCTACGGCCAAGCCAAGCCGGACGCGAGCGATGTGGCCAAGCTGAGCTCGGCGCTGAATCTGCAGCAGCGCTACCTGGACGAGGCGTTCGGCGAGGACTACTTCCCACACCGTGGTTTGGGCGACTTGCCCCCGCAAGACCCCGTGCTGTACAGGCTGTACGAGGTGCTCGTCGTGTACGGGTATCCGTTGAAGCACATGATCCACGAGAAGGTATGTAGGCAGATCAAGGGAACGGTGAAAAACGAGGATATACTGACACCGTTTGCTCATCGTGCTCGTTGCGTATGTGGTGCGTCGACAGTTCGGCGACGGCATCATGTCCGCCATCGACTTTGAAGGCCACGTGGAAAAAGTCAAGGGCAAGGCCGGCGAAGACAGGGTCAAGATCACCCTCGACGGCAAGTTCCTCCCCTACCGCCGCTGGTAAACCCTCGCTCTTCCCAATTCTGTCAAACTTCTCACCCATGTCAACATCATCACTGCCAGCTCTCAATGACAGACTTTCACGCATCCCACAACCACACCACCGCTCTCCACCAGCTGCTGAACTGCATTCCATTGCGTGACACCAGCCTCTATCCCCTCCACCGCTACACCCGCCTCTAGTCCTCCGTGGGGTCACCATACTCAAAGCACCCCCTATGCCTGCTCCTCGCCTCGTCGAGCCCCTTTTGCAGCGCACGCGTCAGCACGGGGTAGCTCTTCCAATAGCGCACCTTGTCGTCGAGCAGCGCATACCCTTCTCTAGCCAGCTCGTAGTTGATGCACCCCTGTTCCGGGCTCTGCCCAATCCCGGGGCTCTCCGGGTCGTACAGGCTCACATGAACCACGCCCGTGCCCGGCTCCGTATAATCAATGTTCGCAATCATCTTCCTTCCCTCCGCCGCGATCGCCCTGAAGCGGTCGAGCGCCTCATCGACGTACTCGGCCTGCTTGCCGTCGTACAGCCTGACAAACGACAGACGCGCATCCTTCGCCTGTGCCGGCAAGCGCGTACGCCCGAAGCGCGCCGCATCGAGCGGACGCAGGTCCTTGAACTTGACCCTCTCCTTGTTGCCGTAGTCGATGAAGCTCACCTGCGCCTCCTTGAGCCCCGGCGAGACTTTGCGGATGATGGCGCGGTACCACGCGCCGTCCTGGCTGAACTTGGCCGAGACGAGATCGCCAGCACGCGGGACGAAGCTAGCGGCAACGGGCGACTTGTGGTGGAGCGAAAACTCGTCCATGAGCGTCTCGAGCTCGTTGATCTGGTCGTTGAGCACCTGGATGCTGAACCCGAACGGATCCTCGGGGCCGGAGGAGCCGCGCACGTCCGAGATGATGCAGTCGACGTACTCGGTTCTTGCCGGCGCAACGGCTGCAGCACCGCCGGCACCGGCACCGCCGTTGGCAGCTCCACCCCACGCAGCACCACCACTACGAGCAGCACCGACTCCAGCCCCAGCACGGCCCGGAACAGCAGCACCACCGTCAACATACTCTGCCTCCTCCTCCGCAGCAGCGTCATAGTCGTGCCATACGCCCAGCTTACTCGCCTTGGCCTTCTCCTCTGCATCCTTCAACGCCTTGTAGAACGGCGTCGCCTCGGCGCTGTAGCCGTGCACCGTAGCCAGACCACTCTCGACGAGCGACACGGCCAGGTTGTCCGTCTTGTTGAGGTAGAGCGCGCCAATGAACCCGCCGACCTTGTCCGTGCTGAACACCTCGATCTCGACGTCGCGCTGCAGAGCGCGCATGGTTGAGAACTCGAGTCCCTCGCGTCCGAACGGCTCGTCCTTTTCGGAATGGTTGCGCGCCGTCTTGGGCGCACGAATGCCTGCCAGAACAAACGTGAGGCGCACATTCTCGCGTGGGACAATCAGCTTGAATCGAGAGGCGGAAGCGACAAAGTCCACAATCGCCGTCAATCGACCAGCGCGCTTGAGACCAGGCAGGAACGTGTTGGCTTTGGATGCCGTCTCGGAAGCATCGCCCATGCGTGGCGCAGGTAGCTCTTTGCCCGAGTGGATGCCCTTGCCCTCAGTGACCGCCTTGGCTTCAGCTTCCATGAGGCGGTCAAAGTCGGGCGAGCGGCCCTCGTCATCACGACGATGCCTCTGCACAGTAGCCAGACCCCTCGAGATGAGCAGCAGACCGACGTCGGCGTCCTTGTTGCCCTGCTTGACGGTGGCATACTCTCGCTCGTCGAAATCTCCCTCCTTGGGCTTGATGTAGTCCATCTGCACCGACACGGTCTTGCCCACGAGTCGCTTGCGCAAGAACTCGCGCGCTTCCGCCGCGTAGCCCGCCTGCTTGGCATCCTTGGCCTGGGGCTGGCGCAACGACGAGAACTGGATGCGTTTCTCGGGACCGAGCTTGCCGTCCGCACCCGTCTTGCGCACCTGGATCGTGTCGCCCGAGATGATGCGCGAGACGACAGCGTCAAAGGTGCGCGCAGCGACGGGCTGGCTCGCCAAGGTGGTCGACGAAGAGGCCGGCGCCGAGTAGGATTGCCAGAGGTTGAGACGCTTCTCCTTGGCGGTTCGCTCGGCTTGGCGGTACTTTTCCATGCCGCCGTACGAAGCGAGCATGCCTGCGTGCCAGTCGACACATCGAGCCAGGCCGGCTGCGAGCAGGAACTGGGCAATGTCGCCGACGGGGTGGATTGCGAGTCCGATCAGCACGCTTGCCGACGGCTGAGCCGGAGCAGGGGCTGCCGACGCGGTACTTGCAAAAGGCGTGGGAGCTGCGACGGGTTGTGGCACCGACAGCAGCGTCACCTTGATGTTTCGCTGAAGCAGACGGCTTTCGACAAAGAACTTGGCCTCTTCGCCGAACGTCTCGCTGGCGTCTGTAGGGCTCGCACCACCACCGCCCGTGACACGAGGCGCCTTGATACCGGCCAAGCTGAGGTTGATCATCTGCTGGTGCGTCGACGAGAGGAGCAGACGGACACGAAGCATGCTGCCGTCACGGACCTGTTCGACGATGGATTCGATGGGCTTGCCCTTCCACTCGGCAAGGAAGGCAGCCGTGTCTTCGGGCATCGAGTGATGAACCTTGAGCAGATCGTCGGGACCCCACAGACCGACACCAGCAGCGGAAGCCTCTTCCTGGACGCTTCGCAGCTTTTGCTTCCAGCTGCCGTCGTCGGCTTCGTCGCTTCGGCGAGCTACCGAGTCGTGCACCTTGGCCCAGCCTGCAGCGAGAATCTCGTGAGCCACATTGGTATCCGGCAGGCCGGGAGCTTTGGGCGGCAAAAAGACATGGGCAAACTGACGAGGCTGTGCGACGGTGCTTCCGGGGACAGCAGCAGGCGCAGGGACGGTGTACTCGATGCGGTACCGAATCTCGCGGCCGACGGTGAGCAGACGGAGATACTCGCGGGAGGGGAACGCCTGAGGATCGTCGTCGCGCTCGCGCGAGCCAAGACGAGGAGCAGCAATGCCGGCGATGTGGACGGTCTCTTCCTTGCCGGGGATGTTGACGCCCTTGGGACGGATGACGATGGTGTCTCCGCTCAGGACGCTGCGAACGATGGCGCTCTTGAGGGCGGGGACGAGAGGCGTAGCGGGAACGGTTGCGGCTGCATTGCTGCAAGGAGGTCCACCCGCGTTGGCAGGAGATGATGCTGCTGGGGCTGCTGATGCTGCGGCAAACGACATGACGATAGAACGATGCTGGTTGAAGTGATGCTGCTGATGCTGTTGTTTGCCGAGAAGAAGGAAGGACGCTTTCGAACAAGTCTATGCTGATGAAAAAAGGTCTGACGAGAATCAAGAACCTGACCAGAAAAAGAGAACGCTAAGCAAGGTTTGTAGAAGAGATGATCGTGTGGAAGAGGAACAAGAAGAAAGGCCAAATCGAATTTTAACCAAGTGGTCCGTCCGTCGGTTCGTCCAATTTCAGAGAGAGAGAGAGAAGAGAAGAGACCAACAGTCTTCTGGTTCGCTGGTCAGGCACGCTAAACCAATCACACGCTTCTGTCTCTGTCTCTGATGCTTGCTTGCTGATCGACCTGATCAAATCCAAATCCAAATCCAAATCCAAATCCAAATCCAAATCCAAAACCGCATCAGCCGACCAGAGCCACAAAGGCACACGCTTTCTCTTGCTCTCGCTCTGCTGCCTTGCGACGTGTCCCCCCTTTTCGCCTGTCCGGAGCGTTGATTTTTCTCGCTCAATCAATCGTTTGCCGATCTCACAAACAGAAAAATTCGCCCATGTCGACACACAGCCTCTGTCTTTGATGGCAGTTTGCCAAATGGGGTATAGGCATCGGTATCCTCCTCCTCTACACTGGAATACAAGCTAACGTCAAAGACGACCAAACGTCAGCTGCGTCGACTTTCTCGCCTCAGTGACGCCCTTGAGCGCCGTCATGAGCTGCTGCACCCTCTCGGGCGTCTGCGGCGAACTGTCGCAGCTTGCGGTGGCATTGATGAAGCACAGCACCGCCGACTGGTACCGCTGAAACGCCTGCGACGCCTTGGCACTTGTCAGCCTCCCCTCGCCTTTAGCCACAATGTCTTGCATGCGCTTGATGCACCAAAACGCCCAAGTGACGGACCACGACTGCATCATGCCCGGGTGCAGGCGCACGATGCCGAACAGCGTCCCGTGGTCGCACACCAGCACTTGGCGATCGAGCGTCGTCTCGACCTCGTGCTCCAGCCGACGTACTGCTTCTTCCTTGAGCTTGGCGTCGCAGTTTGCGGCAAATCCGATCTCTTCCACGGCGTAGTCGAGGCTGAGCCACTGTCCGAGGAAGAGAAAGATGAGGAAGCTGCGCCGCGTCTGGTCTCCCGGGTCCGTGGGTCCGGTGATGTGCAGCATGTCGTTCCAGTCCCATGCAAACAGCGGCCCGAGCTGGTCGTGCCATGCCTTCAAGTCGTCGAGCACACGCAGCAGATCACAGGGGTCAATGCCGACTTGCTGCACGCGCGGAGACTGCACCTTGTACGCAACGTAGCGGCAGATGTTGCACAGATCGACAAAGTGGTCCCGGTACGCCAGGCGCATCGCATCGGCTACATTGCCGGGCGTCGGAAAACTGCGCGTCAGACTCATGTCGTCCTCCTCGATCAGCGGCATCGTCCGCCCAGCTTCGGACCGGATGGCGTCATATACGTAGATGGTCCAGAACAGGATCCGTTGCCGCACTGCATCGCGGCCTTCGAGTCGTGCGCCGAATGGCTTCTCGCGATGCAGCTCGAGCTTCCTCATGAGTCGGATGAGTCCTTCGTGCGACAAGATCTCGACGTCGAATACGCCGTGCGACGACATGGGATCGGCGATGGGCTTGGGCACGCTGTCGGCGTGTTCGGTCATGAGAACGACGGACTCGATCGCGTCGAATCCATCGCGCACCAGTCGATCGCGGTCCTTGATCAGACGGCGGTAGTGGTCGTACAGGTCCTTTTCCAGCTCGAAGCGGTTGGCGAATTGACTTGTGGCTGCACCGCGACACGCCACTGCGATCAGCAGCAGCTCGGATAGAGGCTTCTCGTCTGATTCCAAGGACGGATCGACGTAGAGGCCACTGTAGCGTGAGAAGAAGGCATGGTATCGAGGCCAGAACCACTCGGGCCGGATGAAGCCGATGCACTGACCCATGCTGTCGAAGTAAGACTTGACGCAGACATCTAGCAAGTGCTTGTCGAGCGACGCAATGCCAAGCAAGCCACCAACAAAGCCGACTTGGCTTGTAGCGTTGGTGGGGGAAGGCTTGTCGAACGGGTTGCGTCGTTTGAGAGCATTGGCTTGTGCGGCAGTGGCATTCGTGATCTTGGAGCTGAGGAAGGCACCTTGCGACGAAATGACTTCCGGCGATGACTGGTCTGAAGTAGCGGTAGATGACTTTGGTGTGACTCTAGAGGCAGCTGCCGATCCAGAGTCTGCTGGCGCCGTTGTAATGTCCGCAATTTGGTTGCGGGAGCGACGGAGCTCCTCGGTGGGGGTGTTGCCGGTAGGGAAGCGAAAGACGTCTGCGTCGCTGGTACCCAAAGCGGCAAACATGCTATTCTGAATGATTGAGCTGTGAGAAGTACCATCTTCGATATAGGAGCCCGCATCGATTTCATTGGACGACATTGCCTCAGCTCCATTTGCAGATGGTAGCTCTTGTTGGAAAGTCGCCACCTTCTGCTGTGAGACAGCTTCGAGCAAGCTGGAGAAGCCGGGTGACATGCCGAGTGGCTCGTTGTACGAGCTTGTTGCACTAGGATTTGGAGGACGGTGCGCTTTACCATTGCTATGCGTGAATGTAGATGCGATTGCCGTGTCGGCTCTGTCTATCGGAGCAGACTGGCCTGCCTCTTGCTGCTGCTGCTCTTGAAGCATCTTCATCCGTTTCCCCAGACGTTTCTTGGGCGGGTTGACGGTAAGTATGCAATCCATCGAGGCACTCTCGCAGTTGGTGCAAGTCGAGTGTCCTTGTTGAAGACGAGGCTCGCGGTCGCACTTGACCTTGCGGAAGCGGCAGGCATTGCAGGCGACGTAGAGCTTCCGCTTGCCATTGCCATTGGTCGAAGCTTCTGCGGTATCGGTCATGGCTGCGGAAGGTTGAGAAGCATGACAAGCTTGAAGAGAGGATGGATCCTTTGATGGATGTGGATGGGCCGAGTCGAAGCTTGAGCTGCACGAGGTGCATGCGGTGCGAGCTGAACCCGCCGGCACAGTTTGGCAGCAACTCTAAATTTTTTGGAAAAGCGGCCCAAGCTTTTTTTTTGAGCAGAGCCGTTCCCGCGGATCTGGAATCGGGACGAGCGCAATTTTTTATGTTGTTAGACCGCTTGAGCTACTCCGGCTAGGGGAAGGAAAAAAAAAAAAAAAAAAGAAAAGTCGCTTCGTTTGCCAGCAAGTCAGGGTTGCATGCCTCGTTTCTGCTCCCAAGTTCTTGGCTCTTTCGTTGGTTCCCAGCCCAGATCCATCTCCGACCAGCTTTTGCAGGAACGCTGTGCATGCGACATGTGCTGGCAATGCCCTTTGACTTTCCATGCCCGTGTGCGTGTGAGCCTTGCATCCCCTTTGACCGCCGTTCTCTCTGTCTCTACAAACTGCGTCGTGTGACGTCGTATCTTGCGATCCTTCTGTCCTTATCTGGTCACGGATTCATGAATGATCCTCATCGTGTAATGGAGATGTCTCGGTTTCAGCGATCGCCGCCGGTCAACAAGGGTCGAGCGACCAAGGGCAGAGCTGCTCTTTGCTTGCGAAAATTGGGGCGAATGCGGGCGTTCGTTGAAGGAGCATTTCGAACGCGTCCGCACGCGAGAAAGGAACAGGAAAAGGGCCTTTTTTTTTTTTTTTTTTTTTTTTTTTTTTTTCCCCCCCTTTTTCTCCTTGACATGAGGCGAATCTGCCCAACAGCCTCACTCGCTCGGACTTGGAAACTACACTTTGTCAAAATCGAGGGGGTCTCGTCCATCGCGACCGACCAACGCACTCGCTTGGCTGTCAATCTCTCTCTGCTCGCCATCTACTCACCCCCCTTTGGTTGCGTTGCGCCATTCGCGTGTGTGCTGGCCGGCTGGCTGGCTGGCTGTCTCGCTGTCTCGCCTTCCCCTCTTAGCATGTCTCTGCTGTACTTCATGCTATTCCCTCGCTTCGCCTCGCCTCGCCTTGCTGTGCTCAGATGCCCTCTTGAACTGGATGTCGGGCTTCAGCCCATTGTGTAGCGTGTGCTCCATGCGGCCCTTGGGAGCCATGTGTGCGCGTGTGTCTGAGACACAGTGTACCCGCCTCGCCGTCACAGCGCACTGTGGTTGGTCGCCGGCGTGTCTGAGATGGCATCCATCCGCGTCCCTTTTTCGCTGCTCGCTGCTTACTCTGTGTCCCTGCTCCCCCTCCTTCCTTTCCTCCCAACCATCATCCATCAAGACTCTCTTCCCTCTCTTCCCTTTCGCGTTCGACGGCACTCCCCTTCCCCTTCTTATCGTGGCTGGTTCCACTTCCCTCCGTTGCTTCACATATCTCTCTCCTCTTTTTCCTCTCCATCGCATTTGTTTCGAGGTCAGGACCTCCCCTTTGCCCTACACCCTACAAGAAAGCAGGACTCTTTCTATCCACCCTTGTGAACTATGCGAACCACTTTCTTTGCCGTCGCATCGCTCGCCGTGCTCAGCACGCTTGGCTGGAGCATCCAGGAGACCCAGGCCAAGTCGCTCAGCAACAGGCACCACGATATCGTCCGCGGCATGGTCGCGCCTGCTCCCCACCGCCGAAAAGTGTGCAAGAAGCAGAAGAAGAAGCCTGCGCACACTTCCAACAGCAACACGGGCAGTGGCTCGACTAACAACTACAACAAGCCCAAGAACAGCGCCGGCTCGTCGGCCTCGTCGGGTTCGTCGTCGCACGCTTCGTCCGGGTCTTCGGCTGGCTCGTCGTCTGACTCGTCGTCTGACTCGTCGTCCCATGCTTCCGCCTCGGCTTGGTCCAGCGCCAGCGCATCTGCCTCCGCCCCGTCGTCCTCCTCGTCTTCCTCCAGCTCGTCCTCCTCGTCCGGCACCTCTCCCGCATCGAGCGCTGGCGCCGCACCCCCCAACAGCCCCTGGGGCAACTGCTTCGATCTCACCGCCACCGCCTTCCAGCCCAACTGGAAGGGCGAGGCCACCACAACCTGGTGCGGCGTCAACTTTGACAAGTCTGCACCCATCATCGCCCTTCCCCTCGCTCAACTCTCCCAGGCCTACGGCTCCGGCTCGAGCGTGACGTATTACTCGAGCGAAGGGCTGTGGAACACCATGGTCTCGCAGTGGTGCGGTCGCGAGGTTGTCATCGAGGGCCCCGGCGGAAGCTTCAAGGCGTACTTTGGCGATGCGAACGAGTGGACGTCTGTTGATGTCAACATGAATCTGTTTACGAAGCTGAAGGGGGTTGCGGTTGGGTCGTATGCGGACCCTGATGCTGCAGGGTGGATTCATGGTGTTAAGGGGTGCTTTACGGGTCAGCAGGTTAGTTTGAAGAGCGGATATCCGTTCTCGTACAACTAAGGGGCTTGATGGCCGATCGCTTGGAACATCTGCCGGTCAGATTGAAGGGCGAGAGGCGATGCGCCGGGCTGGTCCCTGGCGTGAACGATGTGCGATTCGATGCATGGCGACGGCCGTCGACCAGAGCTAGCCTCTTTTCTCGACGGTCGCTCGGCGTGCTTCGGTGTCGTAGACTGGAATAGAACGGAACCCACACTCTCATCCCCTGTAACGGAACATTGTAGACATCCCTTGGTTCTCTCATTGCTACAATCCACACAAGCGATGTGTCGAAGAGGCGTGGATCGCCCGCTCGTCTACCATGACGAGACGTAGGGATCCGCGACCTTTCTCGCCCGCTCATCACCATCACTTTTAACATCATCTCGACTGCGAATGATCTGTGAACGATCAACTGAGCAACCCCACCTTTGCGAATGCACGGTGGGTAAGAGTGGGCAGCACTGGTAGGGGTGCAACGACCAGGTCGAGCGTAAACCACCCACATTTCGCATCTCGATGAAAGCGTCTCATCTGCCGTATCAACCAGGGCGTGGGGCGCTGAGCAACCACGGTGGGGAACGAGTGGGATTTGGTTGTGGGAAACAGCGAGAGTTGGGCAACTTGCCAAGATGAAGGCAGCATGCGGTGGGACGATCGATGGCTGATGAGGACACACCTCATTTGCTGCGTCCCCTTCGAGTGGAGCACAAGCAGTGCGACCCTCCTCCTCTGCTTTCCTCACCACCCTCCTTTGCACCTTTTCCTCTCCGCATCCTAATCTCAACGGGCAAAGAGAAGAGCAAAAGCGCGCACACGATCATGCAGTGGCCCATCGTGCTCGTCAGCGCCCTGGCGTGGCTGTCGACCTGCATCACCGCCACCTCTGCTGCACCACCCTCAACTGCTCAGGCATCGGCCAACAACCCTACCACCTCCTCCACCACCACCGCATCAGCCGACGCCGGCGGAACCACCCCGCAAAACCCGTCCGAAAGCGTCTTCGGCGCAGGCTGCCGTTGGGATCCGACTACGAACAACATCGAAGAAGTGACGTACCAGTTTCGCACGGGGCAAGCGCCACCCTCGACGTGGTTTTCGGACGTCAATGAGCCCGCTGCTGCCGATGCTGCCGGTGGCACCACTCCAAAAAAGCTGCGACGGCGGCAGACGGGCTCGACTGCGATGCCGGTGACGGCGAGTGTGGGGGCGCCGGACAACGTGGGTGCTCAGCGGCCTCGACGCGGGCACCATCGGCACTTTGGCCCGGACGGTGCACCTGTGCTAGATGCTTCGTTCCATACACGCTTGATTGACGTGCTGACCTTCCGTGCGCGCTACGGCTCGTTCGGGTCCAGCCTCAACAGCGCCGGCTGCGCGCTGCCCGCGTTCAGCGAGCGCCTGGCCAAGCTCGAAGCGCAGGAGGGCGAGATCGTCAACAACTACACGCGCCAGCACAAGCCCATTGCCGGCAGTGACGACGTGCCCTCCGCCATGTTCTTCTGGGCCGGCATCTCGAACTACGACCCCGCCGTACGCTCCGACCTCATCCAAACCGTCGTCTTCTACGGCGACGGCTGCGCAGCCAACCCGCGCCAAGGGCTGTGTATATACTCCGCCGAGTATAGCAACTTCCGCTACAGCCCGGCGGATCACATGTGCATGGGCAGCAACATGCCCGTGTTCTACCCCATCGACTCGCTGCTCACCGTGTACTACCGGACTCAGAACGGATTTAGGACCCAGGAGGCCTGGCTGGATGGCAAGATGGTCAGCTACCTGCGTTCGGCGGGCGACCAGGTGATGAATAGTTTCGTGATCACGCAGGAGTGCAAGGGTTGCGAATGGCCGCTGTCGGAGCAGACGTACGAGAATATCAGGATCAAGTTTTCAAAGCCGGAGCAAGGGTTTGATAGGTTGGGCAGGTGCTCGGGCGGGGCGGTGTCGGACAGCCCGGCGAGGAGCGAGGATGGGGGGAAGACGTGGGTGATTGATAAGGTGACGGTGCCGAGTGGGAAGCATGTTACTGATGATTCGGAGACGGAGGGCGTGACGACGACGGCCGCGACGGCTGCGGCTGCGCCGGTGCAGGCGGATGGCAAGTCTGGGGCGGCCCAGGCGGGCGGAGATGGCAAGAGCGGGGCAGGGAGTGGCTCTGCTGCCCCTGCTAGCGGTGGCGCAGCTGATAGCAAGACTGCCAAGCCTGACCCGGCTACTGACACCAAGAACGCTCCAGCACCTGCTAACCCCAAAGCAGCTGGCCAGACAAACCCACAGCCGGGTGCCGCACACCAAGATCAAACCAAACCTGCGCCCGCTGCCCCTGGTGCTGCTGAAAAGCCCGCTGTGGTCGCCGCCGCCGCCGCTGTTGCCCCTGCTGTCGTCTAAGGGCTCTTCGATTTCCTTGTCCAAAGTGATAGACCAAAGAGATCTTCGCTCCGTCGCCTGATGCTTCAGCACGGCAGCAATGCATTTCTTGCTTCTTCCAATCCAACCAGGATGGCGTGTCGGTGTATCGAGACGAGTGTGACGGTCGTGATCGAGTCCAGACTGCACGGCCGGGTTTGAAGTGAGAGATCGACCTTTTGATTTCGACCACACCTACGGCCCGGAAACAAGCTCAGCGAGCGCCTTTTCCATGTCGCCATTGTGCTTTGCCAGCGTTGATTCTGCTACCTGGCGTGACAGGAGCAGCTCCGTTACCTAGCAGCATGCACACGAGAAGAGGCGTCAGCTTTGCTTTCTATGCACTGCCCCGCGGTGGGAGGGGAACTTACAATGAATTCCACATCTTGCTTTTTGAGCTTCTGACCCTGCGCTGGGCCGGCGGCGATGTGAGGGGGTACGGTGGCGGCGTTCTCGCCAAAGCAGAGCGATTGGACGGTCTTTTCCATGCGACCTCGCTCGAAGCTGTAGCCGGCCGAGTCAAAGTCGGCCCATTCTTGGATGACCTGTGCCGAGCGAAGGGAAGGCAAGATTGTTCGAAGGCAGGTCAAGTGGAGGGGGTCAGTTTGGCAAGCAGTGCGAGGGGAGGTCTAGAGAGATGAGTGATGAACGTACCTCTGCTTGTGGTTTCGCTGCCATGTTGAAGTATGCAAGATGGAATGATGGAGGAGAGGAGGAGGAGGAGGAGGTGGCGGTGGTGCGGAAAGGAGTCAACTGCCAAACGCAGAAAACTCGGATTTCGGATTGCACTTGCGAAAGCCGCGACTTGCAAAACCGCTTGGACCTTTGTCATACCTTGCTCCCGCCGCTCTCCTACCACAGCCCTAGCCGCTGTGCATCTCGGCCATGATACCCACGCCCACCCTCAGCCACCTCACCAAACAAGACTTCGGCCGAGTCTACGAACCGGCCGAAGACACGTTCATCCTGCTCGACGCCCTCGAGTCCGATGCCGACTCTCTACTCTCCTCCTCCACCTCCCCTCTCTGCGTAGAGATCGGCTCCGGCAGCGGCATCGTCACCACTTTCCTCTCCCAAATCCTCGGCTCCACCTCTGCCGCGTACCTCGCAATCGACCTCAACGCACACGCCAACACGTGCACGCTGGCCACAGGCAAGGCGAACGGAGTGCACATCGAGGCGGTCCGCTCGTCGCTCTTGTCCGGGTTGAGCGCGCGGTTGGAGGGCAAGGTGGACGTGCTGCTGTTCAACCCGCCTTACGTGCCGACGGAGGAGGAGGAGGAGGCGATGGCGCAGAGCAGCGCGGGGATCGCGGGTGCGTGGGCGGGCGGGGCGACGGGCACACGCTTGGTCGACGGGTTGATCGACGGCGGTGCGATTAGGCATGTCTTGGCAGGTGGGGGGAGGTGCTATGTGGTGGCGATCAAGCAGAACGATCCTGCGGCGTTAGTGGGGAGGTTGCAGGCGCAAGGGTTGCGTGCGGAGGTGGTGCTGGCGCGCAGAGCCGGCGGCGAACATTTGCATGTCATTCGAGCGATTAAGCTGTGAGCATGGGCTCGAAGCTTTAGCTTGCAATCATCGACACTCTTTCATATACCCCGTAAAGCAAGCTACAACGCAATTGTATCAGTACAAGCACGTAAAAGGTCAGGGCACGATTGATCCCATGCGCGACCTGCTCGGCTTCTGCAAAGGCGACCACTGTGGCCTGTGTTGCGAGAGCCTCGATGAAGATGTGCTCACTTGCCCCTTGGCTGCAATGACGCTTTGAGCAAAGTCCTGCGAGAATGCAGGGGTTGTTCTGCTGCCAAGGGATGCATGGTGTTGCTTGTACGACCGAAGCACAAAAATCTCGTAGCGTTTTCCGCGGGATTTTACTCATCGCTCCGACTCTTGTGTACCAGAGCAAGCAAGGCTCGACCAGCCAGCCAGCCAACTCTGACCGCGATGGTAAGCTGTCAGCCAGCTCAACTGTGGAGTCGATCGTACTCGCCGCTAATGAATGCCCGTTCCGACGTCGATCCTCCCATCCTTTTTCATATCCTCGTCATCCTTGTCCTCGGCCACGACCCTTCTTGCCACACGCAACAATGACGCCGTTCACCACCTCGTCGGCGTCAACCTCCCTCCTGACGTTGATCCAAGAACGACCGTACGCAGCGGCACTAACAGCGCTCATCCTGTGGATCACGTACAAGCTCACCGTCAAGCCCGTGCTCTTCCCTTCGCCCTACCGCCTCCTCCCACGGCCCGAGCGGGCATCCTACGTCCTCGGGCAGCGCGTAGTCGAGGCGCAGGGCTTCACCCACCTCGACCCGGCCACCCACCAGCCCGTCCACATCAGCGGACCCGGCGAAGTCGCCAAGCACTACGCCCGCGCTCTCAACACCAGCGTCTTGGTCTTCCCGGAACCCTTTGGGGGAGAAACGCTCAACATCTCGGACCCGTACGCGCTCAATGCGATCCTGGCGGACATCGACGGCTTCCAGTCCGACCTGTTGCGGACGTCGATCATCGAGTTTATCGCGGGCAATGGCATTGTGACCAAGTACGGCGATGCGCACCGCAGGCAGCGTCGGCTCATGGCGCCTGCGTTCACGCCTGCTCATCTCAAAGGCGTCACGCCGACATTCGCCAAGTACGCCGCGCTGATGTGCGACAAGATCGCCGCCTCGGGGGACGAGAAGGTCGACTTTGCCGAGTACCTCGACTGCACGATGCTGGATATCATTGGCGAAGCTGGCTTCGGCTATGCGTGTCGCGCACTCGAAAAGGGAAGAGAAGGCTCCGAGCTCTCGGCGGCGTTCAACGCTGTGAACCAGGCCGCGATTGATTTCGGTCCAGCGAGGGCGGTGCATTTGGGGCTGTCGGCGCTGCTGTGGCCGCGCGCGGCGACGTGGCCGCTGTCGGAGGCGAATCGGCGGATTGCCAAGATGAACCGTGTCCTGGACCGGATCACGATGCAGATTGTGCGGGAGGCCAAGCAGAGCGTCCTGCGCGAGGGGGAGGATCTGGGGGATAAGAAGGACCTACTCGCGCTGCTGGTCAAGAGCAACCTGGGCGCAGGCGTGGCGGAGCGCATGACGGACCGCGAGATCTCGGGCCAGATCCAGACATTCCTCTTCGCGGGCTACGAGACGAGCAGCGTAACGGCGTCGTGGGCGCTCTACTTTGTCTCCCAGCACGCTGAGGTGCAGACGAAGCTAAGGGGGATCGTCGAGAGCGTATTGCGCGAGCGCAAGGGAGTGGGAATGGACGAGTTGAGCGCCGAGACGCTGGAGTACGACGACGTGTGGTGCGACGAGCTGCAGTACCTGGACTGGGTGCTGGCCGAGACGCTGCGGCTGTGCCCGCCCGTGCCCGGAAATGACCGCGAGGCGACCAAAGATGCCGTGCTCCCGCTTATGACCCCGGTCACGCTGACCGATGGGAGCAAGATCACCCAGCTGCCAGTCACCAAAGGATCCCGCGTCACGATCAGCATCAAGACCGTCAACTACAACCCGCTCCTCTTCGGCCACGACGCGGACCACTTCCGCCCAGAGCGCTTCGCACACCTCCCCGCCGCTCACGCACACGCTAAACTGCCCCCCTACGCAACCTACTCATTCATCGGCGGCCCCAAGTCTTGGTAAGCTTTACTCGAGAGTCAAAGTTCGAGTCGACGATCAGCTGACAAACATCAAAACCCTAACCCCTTTTTTTTTTTTTTTTTTTTTTTTTTTTTTTTTTTTTTTTTTTTTTTTTTTTTTTTTTTTTTATTCTTTTTTTTTTT
>JALCCG010000251.1:14471-31080 GCA_023212695.1 Sporisorium sorghi | reverse complement strand
TTTTTTTTTTTTTTTTTTTTTTTTTTTTTTTTTTTTTTTTTTTTTTTTTTTTTTTTTTTTTTTTTTTTTTTTTTCCCTCCCGTCTTCGTCGTGCGTTGTCGCTTTTCTCGATCGCTTTGCCTGTCTGCCTCAAGGAGCTGCTAACGTGTATCACGTAGATGTGGAATTGAGGGGGACTTGCGAAATTTGGGCCAAAACAGGCAAGTCCCCCTCAATTCCACACCTACGTGAATTCCACATCTACGTGATACACGTTACAACTCAAACTTCGAAGGCGAAGAGCAGTTTCGCACAACTGCAGAGAAGCAACTGCTGAGACGTGTGCTCTCTGCTCCTGTTCATCGAAATTAGCGCCCACGACGCACCGCGCCAACATGGGGGGCTCTGCTGCAAACCACATTTGTTCTGCAACAGCAACCCTTTGATGAGAGCGGGACGTTGTCGCCAAGCCTCAACAGTGTGCTTTGTCTCGGCCATTGTGGAGCCGAGTGGGGCTTACAAAGTCGCCGCAGATGAAGTCGTTCCCGATGCGTAAATTTAGCCCGTGCACGAGCAAGGGACGTGGACCCGCCGACCCACGTGTGGTTGTGGTGGGCAAGCATCGAGCACGTCGAGTCACGGCGGTCTCGCCGATGGCAGCGTAAGCAAGCGTCGACTGCGTTTCAACAGAGCGAAAAACCCCGGTCGAAAGTGTGATCACGAGTTGGTCGACGGGGGAGGTGCAGACGTTGCTCATGCACACACCGTCGACCTTTTCTCGAGCCTCGCCGTCGCTGTGATCGATATTCTCAGACTCCGAGGACCGACACCCACCGAATCCCTACCTACCCTAACATCTGTACGTCCCACCCTCAGGCACAGCTCTTCGACCGTGCGACCCGTAAACCCGCACAAAACGTAATTTTAACCAAGTCAAGAACACCCACTTGGAACCACTGCGGTAACAGCCGCCTTTCATCTTGCCATTGTGGTCCACTTACGTCTGTGGCTCATTCTTTCCCTCATTGTGGTTATGCCGGGTCAGGGCTGCTTGGTCTGGCTTGGCGGTCTTCAACCTGGGCGCACCAGCTCTGTTCAGTGAGCTCATCGTCCCGTTATGTGGGAGGTTGGAGGAAATGAAGCGTGAAAAAGGCTGGTGGTGGTGGTAGTCTTGGCATCGAGACGCCGACTTGAGCTCACTTACGGCTTAAAATGATGACCTAGCTCGGTGAAGGTTTTGTCCTGGTCGGTGGGCCGGCTGTGTTGCGGGAGGGAAAAGGAGGCATAAATACCGGCCTCCTTCGAGCTTTGCTTTCCCTCTCCATCCTCATCCATCGCCTCCTTGTCTCTTTCCTTTTCATTGCAAGCTGACGCGCCAGGCTCAAGAATGCGATTCCTTCCCTCGATGTCGCCCTCCATCATCCGCTTTTGCGTTTTCCTCACCCTCGTTGCCACCCTCTGCCGAGCGCCGCCACCGTGGTGGCCGTTCGCGAATCTCAGGTCTTCCCTTGAAGAACCACTTCTGGGAGCGGCCCACCATGCAAGCAACACGGTCGACTCCATCCGAGCCCCTTACATCGCAGCTGAGGGCGAATCCGGCGACCACGTCATCGACCTTGTGGAGTCACGCATCGACGGTGTAGCGCACTGGATGGTAAGGTCTAGCAGTGTCCCTGCTCTCGAGCGCTCAGGCTGGACCAAGGTCGGAAATGTAGGCCAGGGAGGTGCCACAGCCAGGCACAATACTGACGGCACAGGGATTCGCTTGGTCAACCCAACATCGACCCCGCAATTCTTCCGATTCGGAACGACGGATCAAACGTTTTACTTACTTCCCGATACTACCGTGACCGTTCCAACAAGGCTGTTCCAATCGCAGCAGATCGATGATCTCTCGGTCCGTCCAATTCCCGAGGGTTACGTCGTCAGGCACAACACCTGAGGTGGCAAAGCAGACGTCTTCTCGATGCGACCGACCTCTAATTCTCCCCTTTCCCTTTGCCGAATGATCCTCTGTGTGTTCACATGAATAAGATCGTATGTTGCTCACGCGAGAATAAGACGGAAGAGAAAACAAGCGTGTGTTGAGTGCTTCCAACCGACCAGCCAGAACTGTTCACTTTGAACGTGATGGGGGACTCAGAACAATCAGCTAGGGTGGGCGCACAGACGCGGGCCTGCTTTTTGTTCGATGAGCTCATCATCCCGTTGCGTGGGGGAATGAAACAAATGAAGCGAACAAAGAAAGCTTGGTGGTGATGGCGGTCTTGGCATCGGGACTCATGACAACCCTAGTTCAGGACAAGTTTTCGCCCTAGTTGGTGGGGAGGCCGCGATGGGGACAGGGCGTCAGCTGAGGTATAAATAGTCGCTACCCAGCCAGCTTTGCTTTCCTCTCCGTCCCAATCCATCGCCCTTGTAACTGTCACCGCGAGTCGACACACAAGGCTTCGAGATTGCGGTTCCTTTTCTCGGTCAGCTTTCCGCTGTCGCCCTCCGTCACTCGCTTTGCGGTACTCCTCACGCTCATCGCCACACTCTGTCAAGCAGTACCAGTCTCGTGGGAAGCCTTGGCTGAAGCTGCGGAAGAGGCAGCACAGCATTCGCACTTCCGCCCGTCACCCGTCTCAGCTTACGAAGCATCGGAGAGGGTTGCCCTTGCCGCTCATCCACAGGGTCCGCAGGCTTACCACGCGGTACACTATCCAGGATACTGGGGTGACGGTGAATTTCACTTCTTCAGTTCAGATCACCAACCTGCGCCATGGTCTGCAGCCTATTGGCAACGTTGGAGGGCCACGAGTGCCGCGCATCACGCTGGTCCATCGGCTGGATATGCGCTCGAGGGAAGCTCTGCCAACGCAGCTAATCAAGTACACCCCTCGGAGGAGTACCAACCGGCAACGCAGGAACCCTACAAACCACCGGTCTCAATCGCAGGTGCACCCGGAGAAGCACACCCGAGCAGCAGCAAGGTGATCGATATCTACAAGCACCAAGTCGGCGGCGTGACGCACTGGGTTGTCGAACCTACGCATGTGCCTGCTCTTGGTTCGACGGGGCGTTCGAGCTGGTCTTTGGGCAGGGAAAGAGCCAGGATCGAGACGACGGAAGACGGCGGGATCCGCATGATCAATGGTGCTTCCAGCGGCCGACTCTTCAGGTTTGCCAGCAAGGATAAAACGTACTACCTGGCTCCGAAAGACGCTGTCACTCTGCCACAGGGCCAGCTGACCTCGAAGCAGGTGCGAGCTCTCACGATCCATCGAGTTCCGAAGGATCACGTCATCAGATACAACGATTAGTAGATGGAGATCGACGACTTGCTGCTAAACGCAGCAACAGCCTCTTCAATACGACCGACTGATCTTCTTCTCACTTCTCCTTTTCTTGACCGACCCACCAACGTGTTCACATTCCCGTTTCAATAAGATCCCATGTTGCAAGCGAGAAGTCTCGTACGAAGAAAGCACGTGCTGTATGCAACCTACCGACCAGCCGAGACACTTTCCAAAAGCGCTGAGAGGTCGAGACTTGAACGATCGGTATGCAGTTGGCGCATGGAAGTGGGCCTGCTCTTTGTCTGTCTTTGATGAGCCTATCGTCCGATCACGTTTACGTGGGGGTTCGCGGCTGGTGGTCTGTCTCGCGCGAGAAGCGTCGAAGTCAGCGTCTGCGTGGCAAGTGTGGGTGCGCAAATATTTTTCTTGCTTCCTTCTCTTCTCTCATCACACCATCTTGCTGCGCCTGCCAAGCTCGCTTAGCTTTCCCCACCCTGTACTCCCTCCCTTCTGCCTTGCTGCGCTCGACCGTCCCCTCCTTACGGCGGGTCCGGGAGCCTTGGGGCCTAAAGAGTCACTCTCCTCTGCAATCTATGGTTATTGTTATGGTTATCATTACGGTTACTCGCTCGCTTTCTAACCCAGGCTTGCAACAGATGGTACAAATGAAGCGAACAATTGGTGGTACGAATGAAACAAACATACAGGGCGTGGTGGTACAAATGAAACGAACAATAAGGGTGTGGTGAGGGATGAAACATACAGGGCGTGGTGGTACACATGAAACGAACAAAAAGGCCCGATGGTCTCGGTGATGAAGACTATGGCGCGAGGAGAGGTATGCGAGTGCACTTTAGCTGAGCTGGAGGGGCTTTGGGCGGGTTTGTCGTTGGTGTGGCTGTGTCGAAGGGAGGAGGGAGAGGAGGTGGATGGGGGGATAAATAGCAGCCACCTCCCAGCCGGCGTTGCTTTCCCGCTCTCACAACCATCCCCTTTCCTTTCTGTTTGACACAGCAAGCCCACGCAAGAGGAACCTGTCAAGGATGCGGTTCCTTACCTCAACCAGCCCTTCCCTCTCGGGCTCTATCAAGCGCTTCTGCGTGCTCGTCTCGTTGGTCGCGACCCTCTGCCGAGCGCCGTCCCCGTGGTCTCTCTCCGGGTACACGAAGCTCAAGTCTACCGTTGAAGAACCACTTCTGGACGCGGCCGACCGTGCACGCGACACGGTCGACTCCATCCGAGCCCCTTCCAACCTCGCCCCTGCCCATCCCCAAACCTTAGCAGGCAAGCTCGAGGTGCATCCCCAGTTCAACAAGGCGACTGGGCAGCAGATCATGCACGTCCATGCGTCGTCGGTTCCGCACTCGAGTCTTGCCGAGGGTAACATGTATCAGCCCGGCGAATGGGAGGATCCACCTGGAAACGCCAAAGTCCAACTGGTGCCAGGCGGCATCCACCTGTCCAACGAGGGCAAATCCGCACGGATCTTCCACTACCCTGCGATAGACCGTGCTTACTTCTTACCCGCCGGTACCAGCGAGCTCATCAGCAGCGACGGCCTCACCGCGGAGCAAAGCGTTTTTCCTGATATTCACAAGGTCCCGGAGGGCGTCAAGGTCAAGGTCGCTGGAATCGAGGACGCCACGAGGCTCAACCTGTACTCCGAGCACAACGAGCTCACCGGCAAGCCGATTATGCGCGTGCATCCATCGTCGGCCCCGCATTGGGCAGATGCCGAGGCTGAAGTGAATGGGGTATGGAAGAAGGTGGGGTGGCCTGTGCGCGCCAAAGTCGAACGCGTGCCGCAGGGCCTCCGTCTGACCAACAAGGACAAATACGCGCGAATCTTCCGCTTCGATGGCACGGACCGTGCTTACTACCTACCCGCCGACACCCACGAGACCGTCAGCGCCGACGGCCTGACCCCGGATCAGATCCATAATCCTAAGATCCACAGGGTCCCGGAGAAGGTCAAGGTCAACAAACTCCAGCAAACCCCGAAGCTCGAGGTGTATTTCCAACCCAACGAGCTCAACGGCAAGCCGATCATGCGCGTGCAAAAGTCGCACATTCCGCCTCCGCAATTCTCCGAGACTATTATGTATGATTTGTTGAAACTCTGGGGAACACCGTATGTGCGCGCCAAAGTCGAACGCGTGCAGGAGGGCCTCCGTCTGACCAACAAGAGCAAATACGCGCGAATCTTCTCCTTCGATGGCACGGACCGTGCTTACTTAGTGCCCAGCGGCACCCACGAGATCGTCAGCGCCGACGGCCTGACCCCGGATCAGATCCATGATGCTCGGATTCACAGGGTCCCGGAGGGCATCGAGGTCAATGTCGGCAAATTCGAGCAAGGCAGCCCCTCCAGCCCTCCGCCGAGCGATGCCGCCTCTCCGGCGCGTGGCTGAGAGAGCTGCGTTGCGGGCGTCGTCTAGACGCATCCTCTCGGCCGCTCGAGAATGTATGCGCAGCAGCCGTTCTGCATCCCGTCGTGCAGAAGCACGAAAGGCATCGAAAGAAAGCCGAGCTCGATTCTTATCCACCTTGTGCGCCTCATTCATCTATTCCTTTGTTCACATTCGTTCTTGTTCCATTTCATCATAAATGCCATCTCACACGCGAAAACAAAGCAAAAGCATGTGTGTGCATTCAACCGCGACCAGCCGAGGCTCTTCAAGTCCGAACGTCGAGTCTGCGTGAGTGCAGGCAACGTGTACAATACATAGAACCGGTGTATTCAATTTTCAAACGTATCGCTCCTCGAGAGCGATGCCCTCCTTCTCGAGCTCGAGGCGGATGGGGTCGCAGATGTCCTTGGTGTACGGAGCGAGGATGCCGGTCTTGGACAGAGCCGGGTGGCCCTCGAGAATGAGACGCGTAGCGATGGCGCACGGCACACCCACAAGCTTGGCCATCGACGAGACGCCGTGCGGGATACCGTAGTCGAGCAGCGTCGAGGTGAGCGTCTTGTGCTCACCCTTGGCGGTCTCGATCCCAAACTTGTGCTGCAGCATCACCATGTCGCGCTCGCCGGGAGCGTAAGCACACTTGTGCTCGAGCGTGGCGCAGAGCGAGTCGAGCGGGTTGCCGGCCACCTTGTCGGCCTCCTGCGCCGCAGTGCCGCGCACGGTGACGGCGACGTTGGTGTTGAAGAGGTCGAGCCATCGAAGACCGCGGATGATGGTCTCCTCCTCCTGCGCCGACTCGAACGAGACCTTGGCCTTGATGGCTGCGATCAGGTCCGTCTCGGAGGTCGAGGCGGCACCGACCATCTTGGCAGTGACCTCAGCCCACGAAGCCTTGGTGTCGTAGGCGAGGAAGTCCTTGGCCTCTTCGTCGAGGAAACCGAGCTTGACAAGCGCGAGAATGAACTCGGGGAAGCCCTGGTATCGGAGCGTGCCGCGGATGACGGTGTCGGCCTCGGGGATGTTGTACCACTGCTTGAAGGGGGTCGAGTCGCGGTTGGGGTAGGCGACAAAGGCAAAGGCAGGGTTGATGTAGAAGCTCTTGGCCGCGGCCATGAGCTCGGGACCGGAGACCGTAAGCTCCTTGCCATCCTGCCAGAACTTGGCCGTGTTTCGGAGAGCGAGCAGCACACCGCGCGAGGACCACGAAAACTTGTAGCCGAGCGGGTTGTCGGCAGCCTCGGGAGCGGGCAAGCCACCGCAGTAGGAGAGGAACGACTTGATCTTGCCGCCCTCGGCGTGGACGTCGTCGATGGCCTTGACGGCGTAGAGGTGGTCGAGACCAGGGTCGAGGCCGATCTCGTTCATGACGGTGATGCCAGCCTTTTGGATCTCGGGCTCGAGGGCACGGATGGCGTCCGAGACGTACGAGGTGGTGACGACGTTGACCTTGTGCTCGCAAGCGGCCTTGATGACGGCAGCGTGGTAGATGTAAGGGATGAGCGAAACGACGACGTCGTGGCCCTTGATGATCTGGGAGAGCGCAGCAGCGTCGTTGACATCGACGGCAGCGGCGGTGGCGTTGTGGAGGCCGTCGATGAGACGCTGCGAGTGTTCGAGCTTGGAGGAAGCGACGGTGAGGCTGTATTCGGGGAAGCGCGTGACATACTTGGCGAAAGGACCAGCTACGTAGCCGGAACCGAGGAGGAGGACCTTCTTGGGCGCACGCTGGGTGTTGGAGAGGCCCTCACCGGTGGGGATCACACGACCAGGGGCGGGAGCGCCGTCCTCGATGACCTTGCGAGCAAACTCGGGCACGGTGAAGGCGGCCTTGTGCACCTGCGAGTTGTAGTAGCGGCAGTCGGGCACCTCGCGCAAGGGTTCGCGGACGTTGCGCTGGGGGTCGAGCGAGCAGACGACGAAGCCGATCTGACCGGAAGGGTAGGTGGGGATGGTGGTGAAGGCGTAGTCGGCGACGGGGAAGAGCTCCTTGGTGGATCGTCGAAGTTGGCCGATGAGGTTAAGGTGGATCCAGACGCACTCGGCCTGGGTGGAGATGTGTCCTCCAGGCTTGAGAGCTTGCTTGAGGAGAGCAAAGTAAGGCTGCTGGAAGAGAGCCTCTGCGGGACCAACGGGGTCGGACGAGTCGGTGATGATGACGTCGAAGCTGGCCTTGTTCTTGGGGTCCTGGAGGAAAGCAAAGCCGTCGCCGATGATGACCTTGGACTTGGGGTGGGTGAGACCCTCGGCCATCTTGGGGAGGTACTGCTTGGAGACGCGGGGCACGGCCTCGTCAATGTCGCAGAGAACGGCCTCCTTGACCGAGTCGTGCTTGACCACCTCACGGAGGACACCACCGTCACCGCCGCCGATGACGAGGACGCGCTCGGGGTTGGGGTGGGAAGCGATGGGAAGGTGAGCGATCATCTCCTGGTAGGAGAACTCGTCACGCTCGGTGCACTGGATGACACCGTCGAGGACGAGGACGTTGCCAAAGGTGGTGGACTCGAAGACGAGAACATCCTGGAAGAGCGACTTTTCGTGGTGGAGGATGCGCTGAACCTCGAGGCTCATAGCCTGACCGGGCCACTGCGAGTTGGTCTCGTGGAACCATCCATCGCGGATGTTGGGGTGAGTGATGACGCCCATTTTGATGTGACTCTCTAAAGGGAAGGTGGGAGAGAGAGAGGAGAAGAGAGATGGTGGTGGTCGGAAGTGAAGGTAGAGGAACTACAGTCCAAAGGCGAAAAAGGCGCAGTTCCAGTTGATTGATTTCAGACGCACTCTTTCTCACTCTCTCTCTCTCGTCACTTGACTGCTTCCGAGCCATCACTCAGTCCTTCCCTCTCGCTTGTCACATTGAGCTACGATCCTGTCGGCGAGCATCCGACCGAAAACCCACGCTTCGGCATGCGATACGAGGTCCAAGCAAGACGCAACACACTCAAAACGTGGCGCCGCAACAAATTTTCTTCCAAAAGATCACGAACAAAAAAAAAAAAAAAAAAAAAAAAAAAATGTCGATTTTCTTCTTCTTGGACCGTGAGCACCTTTTCGGCTTGTTTCCGGAGCGAGAATTGCTCTTCACTTGACCAGTCAACTGGTCAACGTCTGCTCGCCGGTCCACCCGCTCGAAGAACAGAAGGGCGAGTATTTCATTCTTATCTTGGAGCTTCTGGTGATACGTGAGTGACAGTCATTATGCCGCTGGTCATGCGCCTGCTGTGCGGTCTCGTGGACAATCTGAAGAGAGTGGAAGGCCGCTGCTCGGCCAGGCTCCGACGGCTCTTCGGCGAAACGCCGCTGCTAAGCGGCTGATGATTTTCTGCCTGCCTTGGTCTGCTCTTGCGATCTCACATTTTCAGCATTCGGTCACGTGCGCCCAAGTGGAGTCAAAAGGGTCCTCGACATGCTTGCACCGCTTCCACTCTCCAGACCACCACAGCCTTGCTTGCCTTGGCAGTCCCATCTACATCCCTCGCGACATCATGTCGTCATCGCAGCCGCACGGCTACGACAACATGCAGGGCTCCAATATGCCCAACATGCCCAACATGACAGGCGAAGGCGTCATCCCTGCGTCCTTCTTCGACATGCCCATCGAGTACGGCAGCGCGGACGGTCACATGGACTTTGGCTCGATACCCGGCTTTCCGGCATCAGACATTGCCATGTCTAACCCGACCGACTTTGATGCGCTTACGGCACAGATCGCTGCGAGCATGCCCTCCTTTCCTGCGCGGCCGTATCCGACAGCGACCGAGACAGCGCAGTCGTTCCCATTACCGGCACCGGCCTCAGTCAAGATGGAGCTGGACGATCCGAGCAGTGTTGCGACGACTTCGTCTACGCCTGCCGCCGCCCCTACGACGTCTAAGCCAGCTGCACCGAAGGCGAAGAAGCCTGCAAAGCCAAAGGCAGAAGGCGCAGAGGCAAAGCCGAAGAAGCCCAAAAAGAAGCCTGCTACCGATGGTGCTGCAACTGCTGCAACTGCCGCTGCTGGACCAAGCACTTCCGCTGCAGCGACATCTCAAAACGCCGCCGCATCACCAGCACCCAAACCCAAAAAAGCGAGCAAGAAGAAGCCAGCGGACAAAGACAAGAGCAAAGAGCCCGCGCCATCTGCCACCGCGTCCCCCGCGCCGTTCGCGACGCCTGCATCGCCCTCCAAAGATGCCAAGCCCAAGCCCAAAAAGGCCGCCGTAGGGTCAAAAGCCGGCGGGGGGAAAGCGGGCAGCAAAGCGAGATCGTCCACAGCGCGGTCAGCGTCACGCATGTCTTCGATTGGCAGAGACGCGGCCACGCCAGCAGCGGCCTCGCGCGTGGGCAGCCAGAGACCGCACGATGACGCGAACGACGACGAGGATCCTGTCGCCAATCCAGCAGCAGCAACGCAGGAGGCAGATGAGGCCGAAGACGAAGAGGCCGAAGCGGATGACGGCGTCGAGGAGCTCGGCAAAGACCACTTTTCGACTCAGGAGGCTATCTATGCTGCTCAGCAGCGCAACATGGGGTTAGTACCATCGCGCTCAACCAACCGGGCTCTCGTGGAGCAGCTTGACTGACTTTTTCATCGCCTTTTTCGTTGCATTCGAAAGTCTACTATCGATGGTGATGGACGAAGACCAGCTCGACCGACACATGGCTTCACGTCGAGGCGCGCTCAACAAGTCCAGTGTGCGAAAGTTGGTCAACCACGTCCTGTCGCAGTCCGTGTCGCAGCACGTTGCGATGGTAGTCTCGGGTGTCGCCAAGATCTTTGTCGGCGAGATCATCGAGAAGGCGCGCGAGATCCAATCCGCTCGAGGAGAGCACGGCCCGCTGCGACCCAACCACCTGCGCGAAGCACACCGCCAGTACTATCTCAAACGCGAACGTCCCGGTCACTATCCGCCGGGTACCAACACCGGGTTTGCCGGGATTGGCAAGAGGAGGCGCATGTTCTGAAGCAGCTCCTCATCGAGCTGCACAGCTGTATTTCTAGCGACGAATCATTCGTGTATACCATACAATATGGATGATGCAGGTGTGGGCATCACAGCTTGGCGTCGATATTGCGCTTCTTTCCCTGGAACGCTTCGGCGGGCATTTTCTTGGCCATCTCGCGCATTTTGCGGCGGAGGATCTTGCCGGAAGCGGTTTTGGGGATCGTGTCGAGGCTGTCGCAAAGCAAAGTGGGGTCAGGATGTCAGCGCCGCTGAAATGTGGAAAGTTGTTGGCTGGGGGGTCTTGGCACTTACAAGGCGACGCCGCAGAGGTGTTTGTAGCGCACCTTGTTATCAGCGACGAACTGGAGGATGGACTGTCTGATTGCATCCTCTTCCTCCTTTCCCGCTGCACCAGTCCGTTTCTTGGCGTCCTGCGACAGGGCGATGAACGCAAACGGCAGTTCGCCCGCCGCTTCGTCCGGCACGCCGATCACGCCGCAGTCCGACACGTCTGGATGGTCCAACAGAAACCCCTCGAGCTCGGCAGGGGCCACCTGGAACCCTTTCACCTTGATCAGCTCCTTCAGCCTATCGATAAAGAAAACATCGCCCTGCGGGGTGATCTTGACCTCGTCGCCGCTGCGCAGCCAACCTCCGTCTACGAAAGTCTCCCGGGTCGCCTGGTCGTTGTTCGTGTAGCCCAGCGTGATCTGCGGTCCGCGGAGCCAGAGTTCGCCGAGCTCGTCGTACCCGACTTCCTTCCCCTGCGTGTCGACGACCTTTGCTTCGGTGTTGGAGATGAGCCGGCCCGCCGAGCCGAGCACCGCACGCTCGCCGACGGGGAACATGGTCGTCACTGAACACGTCTCTGTCATCCCGCTCCCCTGGCCCCAATCCAGCTCCGGAAACCGCTTCGTGAACTGCCGACTCAGATCGTCCGACAGCGGCGCCGCGCCGACCATCGCAAAGCGCGCCACCCCGCGCAGGTCCTCCAGGTACCTCTCCACGCACGGATCTTTGCAAAACAGCACCACGTGCGGCGGCACGAGCCACCACACGCTGATGCGGTACCTGAGAATCGTCCTGATCATGGCCTCGATCCCACGAAAACGCGGGAGGACAACGTTGGCGATGCCGGCGTAGAACGTAAAGTGCGTGCAGGTGGAGAGGCCGAAGATGTGCACCTGCGGCAGCACGCCTAGCGAGACGTCTTTGCCGGGTCTGAAGCGGCCCGTCGTTGCGCCGAGGGTGGGGCGGACGCGGTTGTGCGCCATAGTTTGGAGCGCGTTTGACGTTACGGCGTAGTGCTGGATGGCGACGCCTTTGGGGAGGCCTGTGGTGCCGGAGGAGAAGGAGAGGAATGCGATGCTGCTCCTCGCCTCGCCCGGTTGCAGTGTGTGTCGAGTTGCGGCGAGGACAGATTGCCCGTGGGCGCTGACGAGCTGCCTGCCCTCCTCGACGAGCCCGGCGAGCGTCCATGCGCCGTGCGTCTTGCGCTGCACCCTACCGTAGTTCGCTTCGGACCACCGCTGCACCACGCCGGGCTCCTGGATCACCACCACCCGCTCGCGCGCGATCCCCGCCAGCCGCGCCGCCTCAAACCCGTTCTCGCGCAACACCTTGTCGTCACTCACGAACAGCACCCCCGCCTCCGCCGCCTCGAGCTGAACACTCAGCTCCTTCGCCAAAAACGCCGGGTTCGCCGGCGACACCGTCGCGCCCAGCCGGTGCGCTGCCCACACCGCCAAGGGAAAGTACACGCTGTTCGTCGCGTACATGCCTGCGCGCGTGCCCGGGCGCACACCACAATGTTCCGAAAGCGCGACAGAGAGCAGGTCGGTGAGCTGCTTGGCTTGCTCGAACGTCCATGTCTGCCCGGTCTCTTCGTCGATTAGAAGGGGTAGGGCGGTGTTGCGGAGGTCCGGGCGGGTAGGCGGGAAGTACTCGAAGATGAAGCTGTACACGTCGAGGTCGTCTGGTAGCGAGGTGACGGGGTCCGAGGCCGAGGTGAAGATCATTTCGTAGGGAAGTGGTCGAGGGGGGGATGGGATGTAGCCGAGATGTGAGTGGATGGGATGGATGTTGGACGAGAAGAAGATGCTTTGGATGGGAGCGATGTTCAGGTTCGAGCTTCTCGAGTTACCCCACGAGCAATTTCACAGTGTGCCCCCATTATGCAATCTATTTCACAAATTGCCATTTATTTTTTGTCCTTCACAGAGTGCCCTCCGGAGCTGGAGAGGCCAAGAATTCTTGGTAATAATCTACATTACCACCAGTCCCATCTCATCCATCCCCAATCTCATCTCATCCATCCCCATTCTCATCTCATCTGTCCCCAGTCTCATCTCATCCATCCATGTCAATCATAATCATAGCATGCCAAGATGCCACCTTCCTCATCTGACCAGAGTCCCCTTGTGCAGGGAGTAACATTTGCAACATTCCAAGAAGCTGAGACTGCTATCATCAGCCACAGCGTCCAATTTGGGTTCTGTCTGGGCATTGTCCACTCTGATCGGCAATGCATGGTATGGAAATGTCGATCCACCCAATCCTGCTCATGGTGTGCAAGAGCCTGGAAAGGCAAACACAAGCAAGTCAAACTTACTTGGCTGGACGATAACATGACCCACACCTGTGCAGGAAGCTGTGATCCTCCTTGTCACCCAGCATCGTCCCACACCTTTCTTGTCAAGGTCATTGCAGAACATATGACAGTGCAGCCAAAGACAACTGCAAAGGACATATACGGTGTTCTCAACAAATCCCTTGCTATCAAGCTGTCCATGTCAGCAATCTACAAGGCAAAGGCTGCATTGCTTGGAGACTTGGATTCGGAGCTACTGCTTCAAGTGCAAAAAATTGCAGCCTACATCGCCGAGCTGCAAATCAAAGACCCTCAAGTTTTAGCCCTCTCTGAGCCAGCAGGAGCAGTTGATCGAGCAGCCCACTTCCAACGATGCTTTATTGCCTCTGGGGCAGCCCGCTCTGCTTTCCCACATCTGCAACCAGTTGTGGCTTTGGATGGCACCTTCCTGAAGAACAAACTCAAGATGATACTCCTAGTTGCATCATCCATTGATGCTAACGACTCAATTGTTGTGCTAGCTTGGGCAATTGTTCAGTGCGAGAACATTGCAAATTGGACATGGTTTATTGCCAATCTCTGCACAGTGTCATAGGAAACGCCGCCACACTCAAGGCGGGAGGAAAGCTAGGGGCTGGTGACCAAGGCAGATGGCCATGATGGACACCAGGTGTCAACGGTCGCGCACCTGGCTTCGAAGCTTGTGGGTAAAGCCAGCTTACTTTTGAAGTTGCCAGGCTCGCAAATATGCTGTGGTAATTTACAAACTCAAATGAGCTCGAAATTAATGATCCATTACCTTCAAAGCCGACTAACTGCTGTGGTCACCTCGTCCAGAGGCAATGCAGCACGCCCTGACGATGTCGTATGGCTGGGGTTGCACTTGTACGAGGCCTAGGTGACCTTGAGATGTCGAGCGAGTGCTGATTGCTGGCAGCAAGTGCTGTCATTGTCGATGGTATCGAAGAGCCTGGTGGCGGTTCCAGGCTTGCGGTTGAGGTGCCGCTACGGTGTAGGTGCCATATGCTAGTGTAGGTTCTAGCTATTGAGACTGTCGATCACACGAGCAATAGGCTGCAATGATGATACGATTGCAGCTACGAGATTGAGTGTCGTGAAAGCTGAGCTTACTATAAGGAATGTATAAGATAGAGTGGATGGGCTACTGCCCTTCCACCATCATGAGGTCATAACCTATATACGGCAGCCTCGTGGCCCCTGGCCACGTCGACCACCCTCATCCTCCTCTTCCTCCTTGTCTCCCCCACTCGTCCCACCTGGATCCGCGGTGGGCTGCAAGTTTGGACCCACTTGCCTTCGCCCCACCCCTGTCTGGTGTCAACACCATCCGGTAGCATCCAGCGCCTTCTCGCCGACCTCATCAACTCCTACGAAGCCTTGCCCCCGACTTGCGACTGTGCTCGCTGCCGTGTGCAGCTTCTCCAGGCTCGATAGCCAGTGGCTGCTAACTTTGTAGCCAAGACCAGCTTGTTTACGAAGTGAGCTGACTTTGTACGCAGGGCGGCTTTACCTTTGAGCCGAGCCTTCCTGTGCCACCACCACCTCCTCCTCCCCGTACCTCCCCTGCCTGGTGTCCATCATGGCCATCTGCCTTGGTCACCAGCCCCTAGCTTTCCTCCTGCCTTGAGGGTGGCGGCGTTTCCTATGACAGTTACATCGACAGACAACTTCCACTACATTGACTATGGTGGCTACACTGCCTGATCTAACACATATGCACTTACCTCTTGATGATGGTTAATGAGAAGTTGAGCCGAAACAGAATGTCTCAAATGCTCACACTCACCACCAACAAGAGGCAAATCGAAAGCTGTGAAAGCCCAAGATCCCAAAGAAAAAAAAAAACTAGGAAGTTTGATCATTGTCGCTGGCAGCTCAGATGACCTATCTTCTCTCCTCTGACTGAGCTGCCAACTCAGCCATTGGAACAACTGGTAATTGATGCTGCCTACTGGTCCAGATGGCCCCTAGAGGTTCAGCATTGTCAACCACCAACTGGCTTGGTCCACATCAGATCTCTGCTCAAGATGCAACAAAGGGGAGCCATCCTTTGTATACAAGCAAGAGTGTCCATCTTCAGCTTATCAAGACTCTAGTCTAACCCACTGAATCACCGACGAAAAAGGGTCCCCCCCAAAGAATGTGCCCCAGCCAAACAGCGACAGCACACCCTATGGTGGCAGTAACCAAACATCGGACAAAACAGCACACCCTACGCTGTGTATTCACATTGAATGGCAGAACAGGGCCCCCTCATAGCCCATGACCGTCAAAAGCAATAAGGATCCCCCTTAAGTTACATGCATACAAGTGACAGCTTGGTCAGCCTCCAAGTGTAATTATCTCTGCCCCCAGCCCAGCTATCAAAAAACCAACACTACCATTGAATTCCCACACCCAAAAAACCCATATAAAGGTCCTTGAACGGCTTCCATAGCTTGTATATTGAGTGTGTGGTGGAGAGTCGCCAGCCAACACATAATTTTTTTCCAAAAAACTTGTATTTTCAGTTGTTAGACCACCACATTTGATTTTTTTAATTCGCTTTTTTGCGCGTCTTCTATGTTAGGCCTTAGCTATCCTACTTATTCGCATTTTTAATGCAATTGCATGTTAGACCACCAAGTCTAAATTTATTTTCGCATTTTGATGCGTCCTAAATGTTAGACCACCTTAATTAAATACTAAATATTCAAACAAGACTCTGTGAAGCCATCTCTGGCCTTTCATCTATCCCAGACTAGGGGAGTTTGAGGAACCGGGACAGACTTTCACAATTTTGACCTCTCCCACCCAATGAGTGGGGTGCTCACGCTAGAAAAAATAACTTTTGATTTTCCAGGCTAAGTGTTAGATTGCTTGTATCAACAAAAATAGTCCTCAAAATATCAAAAAATGTTGAGAATTGGACAGTCTAACAAATATTTAGGCAGAAAACAAGCAAAAAAAAAAGTCGAGAAATAATTTATTATTTTTTGCATCATCCATGTTAAGCCTTATGTAAAAATGTCGAGGGTAGGCAAAAATGCGGGGAGAACAAAGAGATCGCCCCACACGCTCTTTCCATCTCAAGAGACGAAGAGAGCTCGTTCACAGAGACTGATCACGCTGACTGCGTGGTGGCGAGTCGGTGTGGTTTGCCAGTTGATGCCGGAAGCGTATGTGGCCCAGTTCTGGTTCCATAAGAGCAGCTTTTGGATGCGGAAGCTTGAGGCCGGCGTTTCGGTTTCTTCATCTTCGCGCAGATGTCCACACCAACAAGCAACAGGATGCACATGCGAAAATATCGTCCCCCCCCCCCCCCCCCCCCCCCCCCCCCCCCCCCCCCCCCCCCCCCCCCCCCCCCACCACCCCCCCCCCCCCCCCCCGCCTCCACCCGCGCCCCACACCCAGCACTCTAAC
>JALCCG010000251.1:0-14461 GCA_023212695.1 Sporisorium sorghi | reverse complement strand
GCCTTCTCATCTCTCCACTAACGAAACCCCCCAAAAAAAACCAACCACACCACCCGACACAACACCCCCCCCCCCCCCCCCCCCCCCACACTGTCTGCTTCTGCTGCTTGGAAGACACGAAACGCTTGCCGGCGCACGTCTAGCCGTCGTTCATACATCTCATAAGATCAGACAATCCGTCCTTGGCTGCGCTTAGTGTGCGCAACAACGCGAACTGGCTTATTTGGCTTCTCGAACACCGTGCTGACTTGCTCGGAGGTCGGATAGCACTCTACTTCGCCGGCTGACTATTCTGATGTGCCCATGAGCGGGCTCACTGCTAGCGAGTGACGCTTGTGACTGAGCAGGTGGTAAGATTCGAGCGTCGGTAGTCTTCAGCGATCGAGATCTCGGTGAATAGCTCGAGCTTCATCACAGGTCCCACCGGTGGGCCGATGGCCATGACTGAGCAGAAAGCTTAATCATCGAGGGCTCGACAGCACCCAAAGTATAAAACTGCCGGTGGGTGGCTCGCATTGCTCCTTTGTGACCACTACCATTCTCACTTTCTCTCTCTGTCACTCTCACAAGCGCTCACCTACTCGACCGCTTCGACACAATGACCGAGCACTACGACGCTATCATCGTTGGCGGCGGCTTAGCAGGTGAGCATCCACCCGCAACGTAGCATTCCACTCTGTCGCCTTACTGATCTGTTTTTTTTTCTCTTCGTTAACGCCGTGCTTGTACAGGCATCTGTCACCTGTACATGCTGCGCAAGCTGGGGTTCAAAGTACACCTGTACGACGCAGCCTCGGACTTTGGCGGGACTTGGAGGCTCAACTGCGTGAGTCAAAGAGCATTCGAAGGCTCCATCGATGAGAGCAGAAGCTGACCACTCCCGCAACGCCGCTTTGCCTCTTCTGCGCGTTTCGCGACACAGTACCCCGGCGCACGAGTAGACAGCGAAATGCCGCTGTACAGCCTCTCTTTCCCCGAAGTCTGGCAGACGTGGGATTTCTCCTGCAAGTATCCCGACTACAAAGAGCTGCGGCGGTACTTTGACCATCTTGACCGCACGCTCGAGCTGCGTCGCGATTGCAGTTTCAGCCACCGCGTGCGCAGTGCGCACTGGGACGACGCCATGCAGCGCTGGACGGTCACTGCCGGGCCTAGCGCGGACGACACCGTCACGGCCACTGCGCAGTACGTCGTGTTCTGTCTCGGGCTGACGGCCAAGCCTTACACTCCGAGCATTCCCGGTATGGACGTGTTCAGGGGCCGGATGGTGCACACGGGCGAGTGGGACGAGACGATCGAGTGTGCAGGCAAGCGGGTGGCTATTGTGGGGACGGGCGCGTCCGGGATCCAGGTGAGCCAGGAGATCGGCCCTGTCGTTGAACGGCTCACGGTGTTCGTGCGCACGCCCAACCTCACCCTCCCCATGCCCCAGCAGCCGCTCGACGCGCAGGACAAGTCCGGCTACCCCGCGATGTTCGCCAAGCGCAGGCAGACGTTCGCCGGGTTCCTGTACGACTTTGACCCGCGCAGCGCTCTCTCGCTATCCGCAGCCGAGCGAGAAAGCGTGTACGAGCAGCTCTGGTCGCGCAGTGGGTTCCACTTCTGGCTCGCCAACTTCCACGACTTGTACGAAAACCGCGATGCCAACCGCACAGCATACGACTTTTGGCAGAAGAAAACGGCACAGCGTATCAAGGATCCGAAGAAGCGCGAGATTTTGTGTCCGGAGGATGCGCCGCATACGTTCGGCACCGTGCGCCCGTCCCTCGAACAGAACTACTACGAGGTCATGTGTCGGGATAATGTCGAGGTTGTTTCGATCAAGAGAGGGGAAGGGGAGGGGATTAGGGAGGTTACGGAGAAGGGTGTGCGGATGGAGAGTGGGAGGGAGATCGAGGTGGATGTGCTTGTTATGGCGACCGGGTTTGATACGCATACGGGCGGGTTTGGGGGTATTGATATCCGGGGGAAGGGTGGGGTGGAGTTGAGGGTGAAGTGGGAGCGCGGGTGTAGTTCGTTAAATGGTCTGAGTACTGCTGTGAGTCGCCACCGTCTGCCACACGTGCGAGCGAGTACTTTTTTTACTGACCCTTTCGGCTGCCAACAGGGTTTCCCGAACCTCTTCTTCCCGTACAGCCTGCACGGCCCAACGGCCTTCTCGAACGCCCCCTCGGCAGTCGAGGTGCAGGCCGAGTGGGTGTGCGAGCTCATCAAGTACATGCGCGACAACGGGCTGGCTTCGTTCGACGTCCAAGCTGACGCAGAGGCCAGGTTTGGAGAGCATATAGAGGAGCTCTCTGCTAGAACGCTTTTTCATGAGAGTCATGGGTGGTATTTGGGCCGGAATATCCCGGGAAAGAAGGTGCAGGCTTTGAACTTTACGGTGCGTATTGCAGCTCTTTCGGGTCGAAGCTCGAAGAGGTGTGGAGACGGTCGTCAGGCGTCGGTACTGACGCGAATGGCTTTTATCTCTTTGCTGGTCATATTCGACAGGGCGGTCTCCCGATGTACGCAAGGGAGCTCGAAGAGTGCAGAAAGGGCGGATACACGGGTTACGACTTTGTCAAGGCGTGAGGCTCAAGTTTGCTGCTCGTTCTGTCTCGTGCTTCCTGTTGCCACCTGTGCTTCTTCTGTGCTTCTACTTGATCGAATCGACTCGATGCAACTTCTCTAGCCTCAACCACATGCCTTTCACTCTCTCTGCGTTGAGACTGAAATGCATTGCATTGCGACGAAACCCGATTGTCCTGGAAAAGAAGGTATGACCGACCGGCGGCGTCGGCGGTGATGGACGTCTAGCATCCCTGAAGACGGTTGCGCGGGATCTTGGACTTAGGATAGGCGGTGATATTCGCGTTGAAATAGATGTCTTTGTTATTGTTGATGTACTCGTACGTCGGGCGGTCTGCGGGGTCGCAGCCGACACGATCCGGCTGACCGTCACGCTGGTAGACGCGGACGTAATCGATCGCCATGTGAGCCGGGAACTGGAGCAGATCGAAATCTGGCACCTGGAACGATTCGGAGATGGCGACGTTGAGGATCATGAACATGGGTTCCGTGGGAACCAGGCGCTGGCTGATATCCAGCTCCGGAACAGGACCGATCGCTTGGCCGTACAGCGTCCACGTGGGCCTGCCGTCCATGTACCACGTCACGTACGCGTCGCCGTCCTCGTTCCAATCCGGCGCGTACTCTACGCCAAACGTCATATAGTCTCCGCCGGGGGTGGTCTCGTACGCGCTCGGCGGCACCTGGCTGAGCGCCGAGACCGCCTCCTGGATCGCGCCGCCCTTGTAGTCGTTCAGGCGCGTGTTGGCGTCCCAGATACGGATGTCACCGCGCGCCGTGCTGTTTCCATAGTAGTAGTCGACGTCGAAGGGCGCCATCTGCAGCGACTGAGACGTCTCGCCGTGCCCGCCAGCGACGTCGATCTTGGCTTCGAGGATGTCGAGCTCGGGCGCGGAACGGGCGACGCCGCGGTTGGGACCAGGGTGTTCGGTGCCCGGGCAGTTGCAGGAGGTGAAGCGCATACCGGGTAGCCAGGAGAGCTCGTTGTTGTACGCGGCCGAGAAGAGACCGTTGGCGTTGAGGGCGGAGGGGGGGCCGGTGCCGTTGATGTAGGTCTGGTTGGGCAGAGCGCCCGTATCGCACCCTTGGTAGCTGTAGGGCCACATGCCTTCGTTGGTGGCGCCGTAGCCGGGGCGGCCGAGGTTGCCTTGTGTCCAGAGACCGGGCCACTGCAGTTGTACGAACAGTAGCAGTAAAAGTCAGCGTCCCTGCGAATGTGTTCTCGGCAAAGACGACGTGCAAATGCAACTTACCAGACCAGGAACAGTGGGCGAACCGGGAAGACGAGCAGAGATCTCATAGTAGGCACCTTGGAAGCAGACCTTGTTCCAGCTCTGCACCATGCCGGAGCGGAAGTTCTTGTTGTTGGTCTCTCTTTCCTCGACGGCAATGACGAGCGCACCACCTGTGGTGTTGACTGCTTCGGGAGAGTACCATTCATAATCGCCCGTTCCCCAGTACCACAGATCGACAGCCTCCCAATACGGATCGTCTCCTGGCCAGAACGAGCGACCCTCCTCCTCGAACTCGTCCGAGAAGACCAGATGCCATGCGCTGCCGTCCACAGGCGAAGTGCGCTTCATAGCCGACTGGGGCGTATCCGGATCGATAAGCCCGCGCTGCGTCAGATTCGTCAGTCGCTGCGGACTCGAAGGATTGACGTCGATGGTATCGAACACTTTGCTAAGCACGACGACGAGCGGGTAGCCGAGGAACAGCGCCAAGAGACCACAAGCGAGCAGGATGAGGGTGAGCACGTTGAGCATGCCGCGCATGCTGATGCACGGGCCCGAGTGGCGATCGAGCCCTTTGTCGGTGTAGAGGTAGTCGTCCTCGTCGTCCTCGTCGGTGAGCAGGGGCGCTGCTGGTGCGCCAGACCGGCCGTTGTTGTAGTAGCCTCCTCCGCCGCGGCCGGTCTGAGGGTAGGTTGGGGCGACGTAGTATTTTTGCGAGGAGGAGCTGCTGCTCGAATCCGTCTGTACTGATGGGCGTGAAGAGGTCATGCTGGGCGGGTTGTCGGCCCGATGGTAGGCTGCTCCTGACCTGGCAGGCATCATGTGTGTGTGAGATACCTTCAGCAATTCGGTCGTCGAATGTCGTTGGGAGGGCTTGGTGATCGAACTTGATACGATGAAAGGCTTTGAGGAGGGTTGCTATGAGGTGTTGGTGTTGGTGTTGCTGGTGGTAGAGGAGAAGGAAGGAAGAGTAGGAGTAAAGCCCGTTTGGTGACCTCGACGGAGAGGGAGCCTCGGCTTCTCGTTTGCGAGCGGAGCAAGGACACAGCTTGACAGAAAGTCGCATCAACTTAGGGCTGTGGTCATCCAAAGTCGCCGAAAGCGAAGCGGTCAAGCGACAGGAGGATCGGCGAGGGGCTTCTGGAGCAGGAGCGTCGAAAAAGTCTTGGCTGCTGTGTTCCGATGCATCTGTACCGAGAGCACGGCCCTTCCGCACAATCCATCTGACAGCCGTCCAGTCGTCTAGCCATCATCGATCGTCCTCGCACCTCTTGTATCGCTCAGCTCTTCGGAAGTTCCGCTGCTGTGACAGGATTGCACAATCAAAGACGCTTTGCTTTGTGTACAGTGTGACGAGGCGGCTGACATCCGATATCATCAACCCTTGACTCGCAAAGCGAACGTGGGAACTGTCTCTCTGCTTCTCCTCTCCGCATCCAAGTCGGCAATCAAGCAAGTGCCAAGCAATTTCGAGCCAAGAAGACGCCAAGACTTTTTTTTTTTTTTTTTTTTTTTTTTTTTTTTTTTTCCCCTCTCTGGCGCTGTCAAAAAAAAAACAACACGGTCTCGCGACTCCGATCCAACAGCGCGCGCGCAAAGAGCTGTGAGAGGCGGCTGCTGCAGCCACACTCTTGGCCTGCAGATCGCAGTGGTTGGCTGTATCTGACAGCCACGCGAGGACGGATGGCTTTTCGAGAATTGCCCAGCGCCAAGAAGCTTGGTTCTCGACTTTTAGGGAGCAGCGGATCGTCCGATCAAGTGAGGAAAAGTTGGGCATGGCAGCGGCTTTGCATCCGAGTGTGCTGAGAAGCCCCTGAAAAGGTGTCGGAAACAAGCTGCGAATCGAGCGAATCGAGCGAATCGAGAGTGCTAGTAGCATGACGAGGCTTTGCTGTGCTTGTGTGTCAAGGGTCTCGTAAGGACGTGTCGGATGCTTTCGGTGCCCCCGTCGATCGTCGGAAAGAGGCAGTGCTGTCCTTTCGTCTTGATCATCATCAGCTTGTCTTGACTTCCTCATCACCATCATCCCCACCATCGCTGTCGAAGCCCGCACAATCAGCATACACTTAGAATTAAACCCCCTCCCTACGCTAGACCCGCCTCTGGACAGCTCTTAGTTATCCAATCGACCAACAATCGAGCAGCATAGAGATCGACCTCGCTGCGAACACACCACATCCATAATGCCGCGCTCGCTGCATCTGCTTTTCGCCTACCTCGCCTACCTCTGGCTTTGTAGCATGCACCTCGTGCAAGCGGGGCGTCAGCGGTACGCGATTCTGAACGCGGGCGACGAGCCCATGCTGCAAGGCACCTGGTCGTCCGGCTCCGGCAAAGTCGTCACTGGTCCTGGCTTCTTCAACCCACGAACGCGCAGCTTCACTCCACCCACCGTGCCCGGGCAGGCGTACAGCTTCACGCAGGACGGCTACTGGGAGTTCGCCAAGTACCGCGTCACGCCCAATCGTAAGTCCCCCTCCCTCCCTCTCCCAAACAACATCGCATCACACTGACTCATCTGTTTCACCCAACAGCCCGAAAACCAGAGTGCATTACGAGCCAGCTCATCTGGCAGCACGGCAGCTACGTGCTCCACGCCAACGGCACGCTGCAGCTCTACCCGATCGCACGCGAGGGCGCACAGCTGCTCACCTCCAGTTGCACCGGCGCCAGCCCCCCGGAGGAGATGTACGACGTCCCCGAGGAGTACACGCTGGTGGACACTTGGGTGGATCTGCACCATGGACGGGGCAGTGCGGCGCTTCGGCTGACGGATGCTTGGGGTAACAGGTCCCCGAGTTTGTGGAAGGTGTATGACCCCCCCATGATGTTGCCCACCGAGCCGATGTATTTGGAGTACATTAGCATTCCGTAGGGTTCCGGGATTGTGGACGTTGTCATACAGACAATACCTTGATGCTTTCTCATAAGAGAGGTGCTGTGTGTGCATCGGCACTGCTTCACCTGCGGATCCGACGGTGAGTGCGCTTCCGTGTCATACAGCTGCGCAGCGGAGCGTGTTGGATCCGATGGGTCCGGCCGCGAGGGTCTGTACACCTCGCGACATGTCGTGGTGGTGGTTGCGAGTTTGAGACCCAAGCCGAGCTGCCGCTGCGCTGCCTGGTGAATCCAAACTTGCCATGCATGTTGGTGAGGTTTCCCTGAGCGAGATTCCCTTCACTCGAGGTTGAGAAGCCAGGCAGCGTAGGCTGACGGGGTCATCCAGGGAAACCCACGTGGCTCCTAACCCTAACACCCACTTCATCCCTCGCCCAATGTGGCGACAACGCAACGCACCGAAACGCCACCACAACTCGTGCGCCTCGCTCATTTCGACCCACAGCTCGTGCGACAGCGTTGGACCTCGACTAAGCGTCCAAGTCACACACACGCGCTTCACCCCATCAAATCTCTCCGCTCACACGCTCCCTACACCAGCTTCCAGAAACGTTAACGATTGCAAAGAGAGTCCTTGCGAGCTCGAAGACTGCGCAACAAGGCTCGATCTATTGGTACAAGAAAGAGAGAGGGAGAGTTCAAAGTGGGTGTGTCTGAAGCAACGCTTCACGCGCCAAAGAAAAGAAAAAAAAAAAAAAAAAAAAAAGTCCATACGATCAAGAGCCTTCGACACCATCATCCGCTAGCAGCCCTGCAGCTTGTTGCGGGGCCACGTGAACTTATCTCTCGGGAACTGGGTGAGGTTCCTGTTCTGGTAAAGCTCCTGATGCGTGTTGATAAAGTTGGCCGTCGGGTGGTCAGGCGGGTCGCACGACACCTTGTCCGTCTGACCGTCCTTCTGGTAGACACGGACGTAGTCGATCGACATAAACGCCGGGAACGAGATGGCGTTGGCACCGGTGAAATCGACAGGCTGGAACCCGCTCGAGATGGCCAAGTTCATCACAATCGCCATCGGCTCGACCGGAATGATTCGCTGGCTGATATCCAGCGCAGGTCGAGCAGGGAACGCCTTGGGGTTGACACTCCACGACGGCTTGCCGTCGACGTACCACGTAAGAGAGCCGCTGCCGTCGTAGTTCCAATCAGGACTGAACTCGACACCGTACTTGACGTACTGGCTCTGCGTCAGCTGGAAGCCCGCGTCAGGCACCATGGTCACGGACGACACGGCCTCCTGGATCTGACCACCCGTGTACGTGTTGAACTCGGTGATGGTGTCGTCGTAGATGGTGGCATCGGCACTCGAATTGCCCCATGCGTAGGCATCGTCAAAGGGAGCCACCTGCAACGACTGCGAGGCGTACGAGTGGCGAGCGCCGTTGTGCGACTGCACCTGCACTTCGAAAATATCGATTTCGGGAGCCGAACGGCCGACGTTGTTGTTCGGACCCGGGTGATCTTCGCCTGGGCAGGTGCAGGACGAGTAGCGCATGCCTGGAAGGTACGAGAGCTCGCCGTTGTACGCGTACGCTCCGGTCGAGTGGATGGCAGCGTAGGGACCCGTGCCGTTGATGTAGGTCTGGTTGGGCAAGATGCCCGTGTCGCACGCCTGGTACGAGTAGGGCCAGGTTCCTTCGGTGGAGGCGAGGTAGCCGGGGCGACCGAGGTTGCCCATGAGCCACACGGCAGGCCAGTAACCGGTGCTGCTGGGCGAGCCGGGCAGCTTGACGCTGAACTCAATGTAGCCGCCCTGGAAGCAGAACTTGTTCCACGACTGAACCATGCCGGAACGGAAGTTTTTGTTGTGCGTCTCGTACTCTTCGAGGGCGATCACCATGGCACCGCCGGTGGTGTTGACGGCTTCGGGCGAGTACCATTCGTAGTCACCAGTACCAGAGTACCAGAGATCGACGGCCTCCCAGAAGGGGTCGTCACCAGGCCAGAAGGTCCTTCCGTCTGTTTCAAACTCGTCACTGAAAACGAGGTGGTATGTGGACTGGTCGTACTGGCTGGTCCACTTCATGGCGCTCTGAGGAGTATCGACGTCGACGAGCGAGGCAATATCGAGGGCGGGCACCTGTCCGGAGCCGTTGGTACCACCGAGGCCAAAGGCGCCCTTGGTGTCGTTGTCGTACATGTTTTTGACCTTGATGAGGACAGGGTAGCCGAGGAAGAGCATGATGAGGCCGAGTGCGAGGAGGACGAGGGTGAGGACATTAAGGAAGCCGCGCAAGTTCCAGCCGTGCGAGGACTTGTCCCACTTGGTGTCGATCGAGTGAAGGTAGTCATCCTCGTCTTCGGTCATGGCGCCGGCGGCGAGCTGGTACTTTGTGGTGGTGGATGCCGAGTTGGCACGGTTATTCAAGAGTTGGTCATGCTGGCTGGATGTGCCTGCGCCGATGCTGGTGGACGAGCTGGATGGCGGGCTGTGATTGGATGATGCGCCGGCGCGGTATGGTCTGGGCATTGTGGCGGAGGCTGGCCGGATGGAAGTGCCTGACTAGCGCTGTGTTGGAGATGTCAGAGGGACTCGTGAAGCGACGAGGAGACGAAACAGGTAGTCGAAGGTGCAGAATGGGTGCTGATACTCCGGGCTGGAATGACGAACGAGATCACAAGAGAAGCCGGAAGGTTAAAGCGCGGAACGAGACGAAGATGGTGTTGGACAGCTCGAGCAGGATGATGGTGAGCAAGAAGCCCTGCGAGCGATTCGGGATCCTGGCTGGTGATGGAAGAGGTGATGGTTGATGGTTGAGAGAGAGGGAGAGAGAGACGGATGCAAGTGTTGATCAACTATAGCCAGCCAACCAGTCAGTCACAGCCACAGTCGAAGACAGCGTGGTCGAGATTTTAGTGCGAGCTGGCGCTGAGTGAGTGCGAGCAGGCGCCCAAAAAAATTGGCCAATAATTCTGAGGCGCATGAAAGGGGGGAAGAAAAACACACAAGAATTCAAAATTCACGAGGTTCTGATGCTCTACAAAACTGCCGCTCGGACTCGAGATGCCGTGAGTGAGAGCCGGCAGCGCACGATCATCCGCCCGCGGCCGACGATCCTTTCTCTGCGTGCCGTAGGTCCAACTCGGCTTGGCATTGCCCTTCCAAGCAATCATGGTCACTTTTGCGTATCAACGGAAGCAGGGATGGCCAAAATGAACGCTTTGTTGTGAAGAGGCGCTCTTGTGTCTTTGAAATGCGACCGACTCTCGATCGAAACTCATCAACGACTCCAGCAAAAAGAAAAAGGAGACAGGGGTCGTGTGCACCGCTTGTCACACAGCATGCCTCGTTCGCTTGAACGCCGACAAAATCCTCTCTGCTCTCTCTTCCTCGCTGGGGGCCAAAAAAAAAAAAAAAGAAAAAGAAAAAGTCGGATTTGCGGTTCGAATTGAATTCGAAATCTCCGCACCTTTTATTGTTTGAATTCACTTTGACGCCCAATGTCGTATTTGAGAATGCAAGAACAAGCCTTGGCGGCGGCGAAGCGGCGATGCGGCATCTCTCTGAACCGCACATGCCAGCGAAACGGCTTTGCTTGCGCAGGCCGAACCCACGGCGCACCAGTCACAGCACAGCGCACACCACATGCAAGACCTCTCTGCACGAAATGCAGTGGCGGAACAGAGCCCTTCAGGCTTCTTCTTCGTTCATCAAGCAGGATCACCAGATGAAGTGGGTCCGACGCTGCTCCCACTTGATCGACGCAGGCAGGGCATGTTCCTGTCGATTTGCGCTGAAATTTCGATTTCAAGACCAAAAGAACGCTGTTCTAGCTGGAGAGGAGAGACAGACAGAACTACCGTACGAGTCATTTCCGAAAATGTACAAGCTGTTGAGACGTTTATCTAACACATTCACTTCTGCAGATCTACATCAGCCTCACCGATCGGGTCCTTCTAGCTCGATTCCCGATCTCTCTCGCAGCATGAGTTTGGCCATGTCGATCGCGCACACGCTGTGACGGTCATCAACACATTCATGGAATCCTCGCTTGGTTAGCTCCTTCTTGTCTTCGATTCTGCCATCGGGATCAGCCGCACCTTTTCTTGCTCATTCCTTTGAACCTGCACGATGCGCTCGCATTCGATGCAGAACCATCAGCATCTACTGTTCTTAGAGGGTTCCGATGGGTCGCGGTCGATGGACCCCATTCGTCTTTTCAGGAAGCAGCTCTTCCAGTACAGTAACTTCACTGCAAGCAAGGGGCGCGAAGGCTAGAGCACACCAATGCGGGTCTCTCTCCTTCAAATTCGAGGCGGTGTCTTTGGGTGGCACTTTTTCTGTGTGCCTGAAGCGATGACCGCCTGTTGACGTCGTCTAAAACCTCGCTTAACCAAACTCCGCTCACAGCCAGTCAAATTACGCTGCACAGCACGAGCACAGCAGCACTCAAAACGTTCGAAACCACTCTCTCTCTTTCTCTCGTATGTGCTCTCGATTTGGAAAGACCGAAAAGGCCTTCGTCAAGAGCAAGCGAGTGCAACGCGAAAAAAAGGGGGTCCACCTTCTGCATCGCCTCTCTTCGTTCTCTCTCTTCGCAAAGCGGCGTCTCCGATGTGGATGACACCCCTCCGACAGCCGCCTGTTGTGCCTGCAGAGAAAGTGAGAGGGAGCGAGAGAGAGCAAGCAAAGCACGCTTTTGACCCGCTTGGCCGGTGGTGAGCCAAGCACGGGTTTTCTTTTTTCTTTTTCTTTTTTTTTTTTCTGGTTCAGTTTTGAGTTTGGCTCTCAGTTTTTGTTTGCTCTTCTGCGTGGATGTACCGCTCTGTCAAGCAAACACCTTGATTTTTTCTTTCTTTCTTTTTTCCGCGGTGCAGTGTGCAGTGTTGTGCAGCAAAGCGAGGCCCACGTTGTCCCGTCAGTCTGTGTGCTCGTGCTCGTGCTGCTGCTGCTGCACTCGGCCCCAGATTCGAAGCAAAACCAAGGCAACATGACGCTGCCCATGTGTTTGGAACAAAAAAAAAAAAAAAAAAAAAAAAAAGTCGCCTTGTTCTTGCTTGCTTGCTCGCTCGCTTCCCGGCGAATGCAGATAGAGAGAGAGAGGGTAAGAGAGCTACAACAATGGCGGCCGCTGCGATTTGAACCCTCGAATCTGCCACTTTTGGCGAGTGCGTGTGTGCGTGTGTGCGTGTGTGTGTGTGTAAGAGAGAGAGAGAGAGAGAGAGAGAGAGAGAGAGAGAGAGAGAGAGAGAGAGAGAGAAGATGCGGTGACGGAAGATCCGATACTCAAAGCGGGTTGTGCTCTGAAAAAGGCTCACGCCTGTCTGTCTGCCTGTCGCTGCTTCCGATGCTCTCGATACGCCCGGTCAATCGACTCGACAACCGTAGGCTGCTCGCGATCCAGCCCGCGGTCATTGACTGTCATTGCTCTCCCGCGTAGAGTGTGACCGAGTCGCCTCTTCTGGATACTGTCACTTGCTTCAGCAGAGGTCATCTGCTTGCCCCAACGTCACTCTCACTCTTCTCAGATGGCGTCTCAACTGCCTTGGATTACGCTCTAAACGTCACCTTCCCTCGCCTCTACTCCATTGCGATCGTCACCTTCTTCTTCGTCACCCTCCTCTTCCTTTCCCTACATCACTTCCGCCTCGTTCCGAACATCCTGACTCACACCACATCCGCTTGTCGCGAGCTCATCCGATAGCTTGCTACAAGCCGACCGGCAAGCTTTCCAACGACGTCGTCTCTTCCATTCAGCGACGCAGCGGCATTTCCGCTAGCGCCAGTCCCAGCTCGCATCAGCATCAACGACAGCAGCTGAAAAAGACTGCCTCACTCAGCAGCATCTCACCATGTCGGCGCCCATCGCGATCTTGGAGACCGGCTCGACCGCCTCGTTCGGCGCCACTACGGCGGCGCAGACCTCGCCGACCTCGCCGCCTCTGTCCAAAATCTCACCACAGGCTTCGGCGGCGAGCGAAAAGGGCACTTCGGACTCTCCTTACCTCGACAGCGAGGGTCACATTGCCAAATCGCAGCACGGCATGCCCTTTGCTGACTTTGTCATCGAGAATGACGGCTTGCACGACTACGAGAGCCAGAGCCCCGTCAAGCGCCATCTCGATCCACGCGTGGTGCTCGACCTGTCCACCATGGCGCTCGTAATAGCCGCTGTCATCACGCTCTTCCTCGGCTATCCGCTCATCGAGTTCGGGCATCTCGCCAATGGCAAGAAGGACGGCTTCAACCTCGGCGGCACCAATGCCTCGGGGCAAGTGCCCAACCTTGGCAATGTGCGCATGGCTCTCATCGATCCGGATACGCCGCAATCCGTATACACGAAAAGCTCGGTGGATGGCTCGCAGACCATGCAGCTCGTGTTCAGTGACGAGTTCAACACGGACGGCAGATCATTCTACCCGGGCAACGACCCGTTCTGGACCGCCGTCGATCTGTGGCCCTGGCCGACGGGAGACTATGAATGGTACAGCCCCGAAGCCGTCACCACCTCCGGGGGCAATCTCGTCATCACTGCCGATCAGATTGAAACCAACAACCTCAACTTCCGCAGCGGACAGATCACCACCTGGAACCAGTTTTGCTTCACGGGCGGCTACATCGAGGTGCGTCTCCAACTACCCGGAAGCAGTTCCGTCTCGGGCTGGTGGCCCGCCGTGTGGACCATGGGCAACTTGGGGCGCGCCAACTACGGCGCTAGCACGCAGGGCACCTGGCCGTACGCATACGACTCGTGCGATGTGGGCACGTTGAAGAACCAGACCAACCCGGATGGTTTGAGCCCGATAGGCGCGCTCACGAGTGGTGACACCGTGTTCAACGCCAAGTACCACACGAGCTCGATCAGCTGGCAGCCTGGGCAGCGGCTTTCTGCGTGCACGTGCCCGGGTGAAGATCATCCGGGACCCATGGACTCGGCGGGCAACTTTGTCGGTCGATCCGCGCCCGAAATTGACGTGCTCGAGGCGCAGGTCGGCAATGGCATCGGTGGGGTTTCGCAGTCGGGGCAGTGGATGCCTGCTAATTATGGATACCAGCTGATCAACACGACGGGCACCGAGTATCAGTTCTTCCAGCCCTCGGCGCAGCTCAACTCGTACCAGGGCAACGTGCTGCAGCAGTCGGCGAGTGGCACGGTCAACACGTTGCAGACGGCGTACCAGCACAGCGGTGGCGATTTCTCGGTGTATGGCTTCGAGTACAAGGCGGGCTACGACGGGTATATCGATTGGATCTCGAACGGGCAGCGTTCGTGGTCGCTCAACTCCGGAGCGCTGGCAGCCGACCCGCGCGTCAACATCAGCCGCCGACCGGTGCCGCAAGAGCCGATGTACATTCTCATCAACCTGGCGATCTCGGCTGGATTCGGCGATATCGACTGGGCCAATCTGCAGTTCCCGGGCAAGATGCTGATCGACTATGTGCGCGTCTACCAGCCGCAGGGGCAGACCAACATCGGGTGCGACCCGGAAGACTTCCCGACGCAGGACTACATCAACCGCCACATTCAGGCATACACCAACCCGAATCTGACCATCTGGGGTGGGACGGAGGCGCAGGGTGGATACCAGCAGAACTGGCCCAGGAACCGGCTGTATCCGAACGGCTGCAGCAATCCACCATCGAAGTATCCCGGACCCAATCCTGCCGCGGCGGCGTCATGATCTCGCACTTTTTTCTCAAGGACACTTTTTTCCGTTTGCTCTGCTACAGTATCTCCATTCACTTTTTTTTTTTTTTTTTTTTTTTTTTTTTTTTTTTTTTTTTTTTTTTTTTTTTTTTTTTTTTTTTTTTTTTT